>VDFB02000003.1:456872650-457172614 GCA_007258455.2 Sequoia sempervirens
TTTTATTGTATTTTCTTCCATAATCATATCAACCTATAGATGGTAGTATTTTCTTTACGATTTGAAAAATAGTGAACACAATAATCCATCTTATTGCTTAAATGCATTCTTCGGTTGTGTTTATCTTTGTACATGTGGAGAGTTGAGTGATTAGTAATAATTTAAATGATAGTGAAAATTTTATAGTTTGTGCATTATTTAAACATAAAATGTCTATTCCTTCCTGAAAGGTTTGTCCTTGTTTCTCCATTAAGATGCATCCCGATTTTAATGCATGCCAGGAATTGGCACATCATATTCCCTCTTCCTGCATAGTATCCTCTAGTTCATGCTGCAGCCATTTTTGTGTACTATACTCTCTCTAGTATTAAATTTATTTACGAAGTCAATTTCATTTTCTTGAAAGTTTCTAGATCCTAATTCCTTTTTTCTTGGGAGTATTTAAAGTTTGCTTTGATTATATATATATATTGTGTATGAACATCCTGCAACCATCGCTTGGCATGAGTTAACTCAAACCGTTTGAAAGTTGAGCCCTTGTATTTTGATCCGCATTTTGCATGCATGCCTATCCAACACTCACAACCTTATTTTCCTTTGGTGGATGCGCTTGACCTGTTCCAAACCTCTGAATTTGGCATGGGTAGAGAGGATGCTAGGAAAGGTTGCAAAATTTGTTTTTCTACCTGCCAACGCATTGTTTCTAAAATTTTGAAGAGCCTTTTATCAAATCCATTAGAGGATATCCTATGGTCCATTGGTTTGAAAACTCCTTAACTTAATTATTACATTGATGGAATTATCATTCAATGGCCTAATTTTTGAAGGTGATACCTTTTAATAGACCTCTCTAATAAAGATCATATTGCTGCAAGAGTTTCATCGTTGGTCTCTTTGTGCTGTGCAGCGCAACACTTGCATTCGTGACATAGTTTAATCACCTCCTGTGGATCTTGGATCTTGTATAAATCTAGCGATTGTATCAAGCATTAATAGGTTGATCTTTTGGTGCAACAATAGCTGCCTGTGCAACAATTGGTATTAGAGATGAGGTCATAGGTTCTAACCCCTTGCTTGCACTGGTTGAGATTTTTGTAAGAGTTTTTCCCTTGGTCTCCTTGTGTTGTGCAATGTGACGCTTGGGTTCTTGACATGGCTTAATCACCTCCTATGGATCTTGGATCTTGTATAGATTTGGCGGTTGTATTGGGCATTAACAAGTCGATCTTTTGGTGCAACAATAGCCACTTGTGCAATACATATTTGTTTCCCTAAAGACGTAACTAGTTTTATGATTTAGTATGCATTTTCTTATTCAGTTTGGATTATGATACGCTGATAGTGGAAGGTATCCTTGATACATTGAGTTCTACCATGGCTAAGTGTTTTATTTTAGATTATTTTATTTGAATCAAATTTAATATTGTTTATAGTTCATACATTGTTTAATCCGTTATAAGACTTATTAATATTATTCTACACTTCTAGGATAATAATTGATTATGCTATTAATGCCTTACATTTCTAAAGATTATTTTAGAAGATTAACATTTGTTAATGGCTTGGGTTTAGTTGCTAGTATCTTAGTAATTGCTGAGACCTTTCTAAGTTTCATGTTCATTGTGTTTTAACTGGAATGTTTGGGGACACAAGTAGCCACTTGTTTATTATATTTTATCTTTAAAATACATTCAATCACATCTAGGGAAATGATATTCTGAAACAAGGTCTAGATTGATATAAAGTTGTCTCTTAATATTTTGCTTATACGACTTATTAATGACTCAAATAGCTTAGTAAAGGAAATGAACTAAGAATTATATTCATCTTACTTACTCTTCATTTGAATGCAGTAATTCTCTCGAAAAGTCAAGAATGTCGTCATTAAAGGGCATATACAAGTGTAAAAAATATTCCACTATCTAGCACATTTGTTCCATAATAAATATAGTTAGAGGTTGAGAGTAAATCAGTGAATGATCTTTATCATAACTAAATTCATTCATGGCTATATTGCTAGAAAAGTAGGAAAATCAACTAGAACTTCACGTTTCCTTTTATGTTTAAAGAGGAAGTTTCCATGTTAGAAGATGTAAGTTTATATGCCAAATGATTGGATTCATAAGTTTTCAATTTGAAAATTATAATTGGTATTTTATTAAGCAATTTTTATGGAAAAATATTTGTAGGTTATATTATTTCACTTAAAGATTAATAGATCAACTGGAAGTATTTAACATTCACTGAGAAAGATCCTTGAGATAATTTTCTTATAATTGATTAACTTAAACTTAGGGTTCTTGTTATAGTTAATATCTAGTTTTTTATCAAATTGACGTGATAATGATAATTTGGAGATCTTTTAGAAAGATAAATAAATGATATCTTGTACTTTATTATAGGATATATTTGACATATTGATGTCATTGCCCCTTAAGCATTGTGGTTAATCATGTATGAAAGAAGAATTATGATATCTCCATAAGTCAATATTTAATAATTATTGCATAAGAATGTATATTCATAAATATATACAAAAACATATGTAATTATATATGTATATACATACATACATGAGCTTTACCTTCTTAATTTCAAACTTGTTTTTTCTTTTCTATATTAAGACCCCAAGATTATAGAATTGTATTCAATTATGAAAAGATTGTATTTACAACTATTCTAATTCTGTCCATTAATATACTTGCATGCATATATACAAATAATTATGTTAACATTATTTGTATTTGCAAAGATTATGCCTCATCACTTATAAGAAATCATGGCCTAAGTAATGTTGAAGATGAATTGTATTATTGCTCAATGTGATTGATAGCTACATATGCTTCGATGCATGCTTGATTTTGGGTGTTATCCTTGTTGTGTATATCACACCATTATTAGATGTGGTTGTGTCATGTTCCACTATTCCATTACTCCACACAGATTTGCATTGCTAGTTTTTCCTCATGTTGAGTTGGGTATTCTTCATTCATGAAGAATTCCAGAGAAGTGATTCATTTCATGGTAGGGTGGAAATGCGTTGGACATTGATGTTCTCTCCCTTGAAGTGGCTGAAGGAGTTGAATTTCGAAAGGATCCTATCAAGAAGGTCCTTGTTATGGATCATTGTGTAATCTTGTTCTTGACCATGTGGTCTATTGTAAGGAATACATTCCTTTATGTTTACCATAATATTGGCATTTGTAATATAATTTTCTATCTTAATATAATTTCTTGTCTCCATTCATTATTAGACACGTGTTATTTTTATATGCTTATTTATGTGTAATACATGTAATTTCTTAATTTTAAATTATGGAGGTTGTTACGTTTGGTATTAGAGCTTAAGGTTCAACTCTAGGGCCTTGAGTTCACTTTGCTTAGTTGTGACACTTGATCACATGAACCTCCTAAAGGTGCATAGCGCATGGTGCATAAGTAAATGAAAGTATTCATGTAATAGAGAGTCTCTTAGCTTTTTGTCACACTTTACAGGAAATGAATGATGCCCCTTGTTTTAGGATTCCTAGAAGCGAAAATAAAATTTCTCTCAGTGTAATACCTTTAGCACATAGACTTCTGTCTAGGTCTTGATTGTTTAAGTGTGCACGTGTGAATACTTGATTATTATTCTATTTCCATGTGGATTCTTTAATATGCTTGTATACACTAGGGATTAGTGTGACTGTGGAAATTTTGCTAAAAATTGCATTATGATTAGATCTTGCATTGCATGGAAGGAAACTTGCTTTTCATTGAAAATTTGCACAGTATCATAGTAAGGGGTTAAGTGCCTTAACCATCATAAAGATATTTATTTATTTATAAGAAATAAGCATATATGTATGTGCAATCTCATAAGAAGAAAATGAATGCATGTAGTATCACAAGGATATCAATTGCATGAAAAGAAAAGAGTCAGTTAAACAAGAATATGCATGTCATGCTAAATATGCATTGAAATTCTAGGAGTTGACCCAAATTTTGCATAGTGTGCATATTAATGAAGGAACAACTTAGATGATAAGAGATATATATTGCATGATGATAGGAATGCATTTAAAAAGGCTCATGTGCATGAGATTATTAGAATAATGTTATTTTTGTACTTGTGTGGTATGGATGGAACCTTGTACTCATAAGGATGCATTGTCGCATGTATGAATGAAAGTGTTAAAATATATGTGTAATTGACCTAGTAAATCATTTGGATGATGACATAAGTCCCTAGATTGCTTTGATCATAGTATTTTTGTAAAAACCTATGTGGTTAATGCCTTGTAGCATTTTAAAGAAGTTATATGGGTCAAGTGTGTTTGTTATGTTTTGCATTTGAGGCCATATATGGTGTTGGCCTATCTTGATTATTGAGTCATTGCATGTTAAATAATATCCTACCTCATGTGTAGCCTTCCATTATGGACTATAATGTTGAAAAGACCCTACCATACATAGTGGAAGTAGATAAGTTTTTAATATAGATTGTAATCATGAAGGTCTTGTGTTGGTCGAGCATAGAGCCTTCGTTATGTTGACTTTGATAAGCATGTGGATATATTTGTATCAATATTGTGATAGTGACATGATGAAATATTGTGTAAGTCTCTTTTGTGGGTAGTTCTTATATGATTAAATGATTAGCAATCCCCTATAAAAATTGACATGCTCTTGCTTGGGAATCACAACACCATTGCATGACTGTCTTTTGAACATGTAATTAAAGTGAGCATATTAAATAAGTCTTTGAGATTATAACAATCCAAGTGAATGCAATGTGTTGAGTGAATCTAACTTTCACATATAATGTGAGAATTTCTCTTTCATATGTCTCCTTGCATTGCATCGAAATGAAAATATTTGAGTATAGAAAAGTGCATGGAAGCATGTATTGATATTTGAATTATTGCATGAACATGCAACTAAAAATGATTTGATTTGTGAATGTGTTTGGGTATGTTCTCTAACAAACCTTGGATGAAAGGTGTCGTGTAGCCGTTTACTCCCTCTATGTGACTAGTGTTAGTCACCTAGTTATGTGAGGTGTTCTTGTTTGATGATTAATTTTGATTTATAATTTGTTATTTCTAGATTTTGATTGTGTTTGAGTTTTTTCATCAACGTTTCAGATCACACTCAGTGATCCATCATCAGGATGATAGAGAGAAAAAGGAGATGAAAGATGTGGAAATCTCATATCATTAAAATCCAGAAATAATAAATTATAAGCATTAAGGATTGGGGAAATCTCATAGCATTAATTTTGATTTATTGATGAAAATATTTTTGGTGTTATAAGGACCAACATTTGTATCTTTATTATTCAAGTTGCAACAACACTTCATTATGTGAGTATAACATCAGGCATAAGAAAAGGATGGAGAGCGAGATAGCAAGAGGGAGTGCGCACGAAGGAGATTTGAAATTTGCTGTTGGTGAGGAGGATTCAGAGGAGGACGATGGAGATCCGGGGGAAGGTAGTGGCATCTGGGTTGTGCTTTGGGTTGGCCATGAGTCATTGGCTATGGCAGAGAATGCAGTTGTTGGCCTGGCTCCGTTGGGTGTGGTTGAGAACGTGGGTTTTGGCATCCTTGGAGGGGACTTCAGGGTTCCTACAGGGGATGGTGTTGAGAATGGCTTGGTATGAGACAATGCAGAGGAAGATGTTTCTCCTAACGCCCCCTTTTTCTATGGATGGAGGTTTTTGTTTTTTCCTTTCTCCTGGCTTGATGACTCTTTTCCTCAAGAGATGACGCATTTGGTGGGGGGCTTCAGTGGTGCTCATGGTCCCCATTTGGTATTTGGCTTTGGTAGAGGCTTTACTGGGGCCTGGCTCCTGTTTGGTTGCCTGATGGAGGCTTCAGACCCCGTGAGGGTTTGTTTTTTACTTTCTCTTTGGCCCCTGCTCTTTTCTGGCTTCATTCTTCTGTTAGGGGGTTTTGTTGTTATTTATATTTCTGAGGGGCTGTGTGGAAGCTATTTCTGCCCTGACTGGGAGAGACTTACATTTGTTTATCTGAGGGCTTCTGTGGATGTCTCAGCTTCTTCTCTATCTCCTTGGCAGAAATATGGTGGTCTCATTGTTTCTCTTCTCTCCTTGTACCCCGTTGTTTATTTTGATCTTCTGGGAGAGGTTCTTGTGCTTTGGATTCCTTTGGAATATCTTTGGTACGTGATATTCCTAATGTTGGGGTCTGGTTTCCTCTGTTTACATCTTGTTACCTTTGGGTATCTTTGTGGTGAGGGTTATGTTGTCCCTCGCCTTCTTGGTTCCATGGCTTTGCTCTTTGTGCTTCATTTTTTGCATCTTTGGGTTACTCTGGTTTTCCCTATAGAGGTGGTCCTATCTTCTATTGAGGGGGAGATGGATGTGGCTGGAAGTGACCTTTATCCTATTGAGGTGGAGTGGGATTCTACTGGTTATACCTGGAAGTGGTGTTGGGGCCCGGTTGATGAAGCCCTGTCTTTTGGCTTCAAGGGAGTCGATGATGGCTTTTATGCTGACTTCTTTTCCTTATCTCCTATGGAGGTGGAGATCTTGAAAAGAAAGTTGATCTCAGTGGTGCTCACTCTCAAGGATAAGGGATGTTGTGGCTATGATGGATTGGACGATCTTGAGTTTCTCTCCTATAGAGGTGGAGAGAACAACTAGTTTTTGTGGAACACTGTTGGAGCCTTGTGCATTTTTGGTGACCTTTCCTATAGAGGTGGAAAGGGTATTTTTCCGGGCTTAGTTACTTCTGATGTTGGAGTTTTGTTCCTGATCTATGTTTTGCAGGTTATACTCTTGGGTTGAAGGTCCCTGCCAAAACCTGGTTGTACTGGGTTGTGGATCCCTTCAAAATCCATAGTTTTGGGTTTAAAGTCCCTGCCAAAACCTTGTTGCAGTGGGTTGTTGGTCTCGTCAAAACCAATGGGTTCAAGATCTATGTTGGGTTTAAGGTCCCTACCGAAACCTTGTTGTAGTGGGTTGTTGGTCAAATCAAAACCAATGAGTTCAAGATTCATGTAAAATCTTGGTTCTTTTCTGGGTAGCCTGTTGGCTATTGGCTGGTTGCTGGCTTGCTATGTCCTTGTGTCGCTGCTGGATGTTTTTGACTCTATCTTTTTGGGCAGCTTGTTCATATTAGTGTGGTTTTTGGTTCCCCTCAAAACCTAATGGTTTCAGGTCCATTCAAAACCTCTTATTATTGGTTTCGGGTCCATTCAAAACCTGTTTTTCCACTAATAAAAAACAATTGTATCTTGGGGGTTTTCTTATGATCAGTTTAGTCACCAAATATTTGATGATCGATATTGCAACCCTTGGTTGTACTTGTTTTATTGCTGAAACTGTCAACATTTTATGACTTAGTGTTGAATTTAATGATTCTTCTATCTTTTGAGTTTTATTTAGAATCTCCTAGTGACTATTCCAAATGTTTAAAACTGTTGGTTCTATGTTGTGTTAAGTGTTGTAACCTATCAAGTTCACCATGAACAATGATAGAATCTTTGAGGGATTAGATTGTGAAGAACGTACCAATCTGGTATTAATATCATGATTGAATTTTGTCTTACAACTTTGTGATGAGTGGCATAGATGTTGCTATGTAGGATGAATGATATAATATGCATTGTGTGAAAAACCATGATAATACTTAAATTTATTTATGTATGTATTCTTTCCATTCATGCAAGATGTGCTAAATTAAGGAAAAAATTTCTTCTCTAAGAGTGTATATACTAATATGCTTGGGTATGAGTAATTGTAATTCTAATTTCTGGGACAGGTGCTGAATGTGGAATAATAGAGAAGGATGATCCTCTTTTCAAGATATTTTATAATTAATTTCAAGTGCTTTGGCCAAATCCTAGATCATTGAAAAATATGATTGGCCTAGAAAAAATTATTTAATATAATTCTCTACCACATCCTGTAAATAGACATTGCTACATTATATATGTATATACGGATGTAGATGTTACAAACATGCACCAAAATCTCCCCTACCCCAAAATATCTTGAGTTAGCTAGGCACTTCTTGCAAGGTCGGTAGATCTTTAGGTAGGAAGAACTCCGTGTAAATTTCATGGTTGGGTGGAAAAGTATCCAAATCATTTTTTCATCTTTTGACTAGCCATGTGTAGATTGATGGTAGTCAAAGAATTCATAAATTTTGTTTACATACTATTGCTTGTTAATTACTTGTATTAAACACCATCATTGGTATACATGTTGTGCTTTTGTTATACACTTGCACATATGAAGATTTAATGTGTATGTAGTTATTTCTCACCTTGTGATTTTATCTACTAAATTGATTATTTCTTACCTTTGACACATGAACATTCGTGTTCTTGGATTAAAAATGAGTCTCTATATGAGAATTTTTTTATAAGAACAATATACATTTGATAATTTGAGAATATGTGTAGATGATATATAGATGCACATGAGTATCACTTGTGAAAGGAGGTATGTGAATGAATTTTATATATTTCTACATACATATGATCAAGTTGTGATCTAGTTTAAAACTATTCATATTTTAGAGTACTAGCATTTTTCTTTGCAATATTTAATTTTTCCATGAGATACTAACATTCAAATGAGCTAGAAATAGAACAAGTGTGTATAAGGAAAGACATGGACATTGAAAAGGAATCATAAACAACTTGACCAACGTATTGAACTACAAGGTTAGGACCTAAGCACATGTATACATGTGCTTGAATACGAATTTGAAGTTACAAAATTATGTAAAGTTGTTTTTATTGAAATTATTATCTTAATTGGATAAGAAGAAACATTTTGAAGAATTCCTAAATTTGATTTTGATCATGGGTACTAACATGGACTAAAGTGTAGTGTTCTTTTCACGAGTGCCACAGAAAGATCAACTCCATCGCAAGGGAGAGAACATTGTTGGAGAGAGGTAACCTAGCTTTGTGAAATTGAAGGGTAGTAATGGAATACACACACTCACTTAGAAATAGTTGCATGATTTTTTTGTCAAATGAGTGTGCTTGTCTTATCTTTATTATGCTTGGATTATCCTAAGTGTTTGCAAAAATGAAGAATGGATTGCATTAGCATTAAATGGGATATTAATTATGAGAGGTATAAAACATGGTATTTGTAAGGTGGCAAGTCCGACTTGAATTGCATCAGGACAATGCATTGTTTAAGGGGGGAAGGATGTCACATCTCTTATTCTTGCAAAATTCAGCCATTAAATCGATAAAATTAAATTAATAAAGAGAATAAAATAATAGGGTGAATATATGTTGATGAGCGAAAAGAAAATAAAAGTAAAAGAAACTTAAATTGTATACTATCTATATTTTCGTCTTTTTTTAAAATAAAAGATGGTAAGCCGACTATATATATGTATAAAATAGTAGGAAAGATTACAATATCATAGTTCTAGAGAGGAGATATGATTTTCTTTTGAGCTCATCATATATACTGTGCATATTTATATCCATATATGCAATATTTACAAACTTTCAAATTGTTTAATATCACTAGCTGCAACTCCTATATACACAGTTACTACAAAATGTCAACTTTGCATACTACAAAATGCAGTTGAAAATATACTTGTATGTTGTACCCTATATACAAAATCAAGTTTCAGAGCATTTGTTTTTTCAGGCACTGCCTAAAGATGAGCTTTCCACCTTTTCTCCCTTTTGCATTGAATGATGTGTTGGTGGAGATGACTAAGATTTAGCTGTAACGTTCATATCTAGAATATGTGGAATCTTCCTGACCTGTTGTGCATTCAAATTACTTGGCTCAGCTTGTGATTATGCAGATGTGACCACCTCCTTCTGTCTTGCAATTTTTTCCTGACGTTCTCTGCTTGATGACAATGGTGTGTTAGGAGGAAAGGAAAAAACATGAAATTTTGACTTGAAATCTCTCTCCATGTCAGTCCCTATTTCCAAATGGTGGCAAGCTAGCTCTCTATATAGATAGCTCGATAAATCATACTCCAAGGATGTTTTCATTGCAATATATATTCCTATAGCAAACCTTATGATCTAAGTAGTGCCATGGAAAAATCACACCCACATAGGCTTCTCCTTTCTATAAATTATACTTTTGAATGCTCTTAAGTAATGCATTATCCTACAAGAACACTTCCTGAATGATTGCACTAGCTAGTTTTTGCATATCTTGATATTTTGGATTTAAATCCAACACATTTGACACAAAAATGGACATCAGATCTGATGGGAATATGATCCTTTGGGATGAAGATGGAGAATATCATCCCCTATTAGAGTTTTCAAACACTTGAACACAAAAAGGCATTCAGTTTTGAATACATGTGCAAGATGTTCTCTTTCCACCCCTTTGCAAAATTGCAGTTCCCATTCTAGTATAGGAAATGGGGCTTTGTGGTTTCTTGGCAAAAATTCCATGATGACTTTGCTGTGCAGATAATATGTGGGTGTGAAGGAAGATTGAAGGCAATAGTGAGAGTAGATATATTTGTCAAAAAAAGCAAGCTATATCGCTACTAAAACCACACTACCCATTATAAGGAAAGACAGTAGCCAGAATAACTGCAGTGAAATGACGGTTTGATAGCTACAATATGAATATTAAACATCTCCTTTGCTAATTGCACTCAGACATGAAGAGTATTTGTCACACATTACAGTCACACTTTGAACATGATAAATCATATCAAAATTTCCTTTCAATTACAAAGCATACCTGCCAAGATATTTGGAAGATCGTTGATGAGGTCGTCGAGCTAGCTTTACTTCATCGTGTATTTCTGGCAAACAAAAGCCAACCAACTAGCACATACTGAACACCAATTCAAAGAAAAATTGAAAGCCCAAAGTTGCTGGATGTGTATAAAAAACATGAATTGAATGCATATAAAAGACAACTCTAATGCCTTTTAATAGAGGTGGAACTGAATTGTATTTGCAACCAACACGAAAGCAAATTGAGGCCCACCACATGTGAGAACAAGCTAAGCCACGTATGAAATTAATTGAATTCATGAAGAAAGTGCCAAAGTCTTTTCCCAAGTGTTAGTTCCTGCAGCTAGATGACACTTTGTTAGCTAAAAAGCATACCTTTGCTACAACCGTTGTGTGAAATTTTAATATTTGCTTCGGTGAAGTCGATTCTCTACATATTTGTGCATGTGAGGTATGCATTCTCCTTACATTGGTGGTGATTCCAAGATACTTCAACAACTTAAATTCATTCCAAACTAGGTTTCTGTTCTGCTTATTATACTTAAAAAGTACTATAATCAGATTGGATTAGATACAATATGAGATATTCACACAAAATACATGCACGACAAACAAAAAAAATATTAGACCAAAAGCAATGATCCGGCTGTTGGAGTACATTGAAATTGATATTATTTTGTAGTAATAAGACATGTACTTTAAATACAATACATCTGGCGCTTCCCTTGTTTAAACTTTAAGCTTGCATGATACCGACTTTAGTATGTTGCCAAAATTCTTGTGATGATTTAAAACATTCGTTGATGTTAATAAGAAAAATATTTAATATAAAAGCCTTGCATGCCTTTAGGAGTTTCTTAATATGACTAGAATACTCAAACAAAATGTGCGTCACTTTACCTCCACCTTGCTAGATGCTAGAAATTCACTTTCAATAGCATTTTTTAAATCCTGATCATAGTCTTGCCAATTGATTTCATAAAACTGTTCATTCTGAATTTGATCACACCCAACATTTCCAAATTTATCTGCCAACATGTTGCCCTCCCTATATGTATGCTTTATCTGCACAAGCCTGAACTTTTCGAGCAATCTCCATACCTGTTGCATCACATATACGATTTTCCAAGAAAAAGATTTTTTTTCCTTGCATGCATTTACAATGATTAACGAATCACCTTCAATTTTCAGATCTGTAAGTTTCATAACTTATGCTAATTGTAAACCATGAAGTAATGCTTGAGCTTCCGCAACATTATTTTTCCCTTTTGGAAGTTTTATTGACTTAGTAGAAAGTAGGAGCCCTCTGTGATCTCTTATTACAATCCCTTCCCTTGAAATACCTGGATTCCCACGTGAAGCTCCATCAAAATTTAATTTGAAATACCCTTCTACAGGTGGAATCCAAGATATTTTTCTTCTATCTAATTTACATGATGGGTTTTGGTGCAAACTTCCTTTGAATGGGAGAACAATCTTATCCCACCTCTACATTACCTTTGAGTCCCAATTTGTGAACAAAGACCCAATATGTTTGATCTTTATAACATGCACATTTGTTATCTCTACTATTGAAGATTCTACTTTCTCTAATATTTTCTCTACCTTCATTTTTTCATTCCTAAAAATCCTTTTGTTTTGTTCCCACCAAATGGTCCACAAAACTACTGATGGAATCACTCTCCAAATGCAAGAAAACAATGCATATTTATACAAGACTGGCCAACTTGAAAATAAGTCCCACAATTTTTTTGGTAATGGAGCATACCAACTTAATTTATTTTTAATAAAGGACCAACAATGAAATGAAAAAGGACAATGAATAAATAAATGATTTACCTCTTCCATCTCATTTTCACATAAGACCCACTTAAATTGTGTTGCTATCCTAAGTTTGGAAAACCTATCACTTGTCAAGATTCTTCTCTTTATAGCCAGCCATGAGAAACAACCAACCTTTGGAAGCACTGAGGAATCCCAACAAAATGATAAAGCTCTTTGTGGCTTGATACACTCCCCTTGACTCATTATTGCTTTATAGGCCATTTTCACTGTATAATTTCCAGTTTTTGAAGGATCCCATATTAGCCTATCCTCCCCTCTTGATACATAGACATTCCTCTCACCTAATATTCTCAAAAATTCCTTTTTCTGACCCTCTGGAAAATCCATAATAGAGACATTTTTCCACTTAACTTTCTGAGTGCAATCATCTATGCTGTCAAAGTAATCACAAACTCTCCCCCCCCTGCCCAATTTGAACTAAAGAGATTTTGGATAATATGAAGATTAGGAGTTGTCTTTAAAGGTGCTTTCCCACCCCATGAATCTTTCCAAAAAATTTCTTGTAAACCATTGTGAACTTACCAAGTAAGATATGGGATGATTACCTTTCTATAGGTGATCAAGAAGTTCCACATTGTAGAACTTGAAGGAAGATTTGATACTGTAAAAATTCTCTTTGGGTCCATGTTATCTAAGTACTTAGCTTGCATGAATTTACTCCATTTTGATTGTGACTTAGCATACATGTACCACACTAATTTTGCTCCTAATGCCAGATTTCTAGTTGATAAATTGTGTATCCCAACACCCCCTTTTAGTTTTTCTTCACAAAGATTTTCTAATGAGATAAGAGAAACCTTCTTTTTGTTATCAATGTTTCCCTTCCATAAAAAATCTCTGATTAGTTTTTCAATTAACAAAATCACAAATTTTGGAGCTTTTAGCATTGCCATATAGTAATTTGGAATGACAAAAAGGACTGATTTTATCAATAATATACCTCCTGATAGTGACAACCACCTGCCCTTCCATGATGCTACCCTCATTTGAATACTTTGGATGATCTTATCCCAATAAGAAATTTTGTTTGCCCCAGTAAAAAATGGAATCCCAAGATACTTACATGGTAATTTAGCTGTTTGAAACCCAAGAATTTTAATAATCTTTTTTTGTAATCCTGATTTGATATGAAAGGTATACATCTTAGACTTTTTTACAATTATTTGCTAACCTGAAGCAAAAGAATATTTCTGCAAAACAAACTTAATGTGTTTGGCCTCTTGAATGTGAGCTACACCAAATAATAATGTGTCATCCACAAACAAAGAATGTGTTACTGACAGTTCAGTAGATGGTATTGCAATACCATTCCACAAGAAAGAATTAAATAAATAGAAGAGACAAATAATTAAATAATGAATGGATGTTTTTTCAATAAAAAGGAAATTGATTAGATTTTTAATTCAATCATTCTTCTTTAAAATGAAATAAACAAGAGTTGCTAAATTGGAAAAAGGGAATTAATAAAGAAAATTAATGCATAATGGAGCTTTAAGTCATGGTGGGAAGCCTAAGTGGAGGAGGTGGGCAAGTACTTGTTTGCATTTAAATTTCATGTATGCATTTATAATTATGCATTGCTCCACATGAAAGTATCAATTAATGTATTAAAGAATCTTTAATCAAGGAAGAGGAGTTGGAGGGGGGCGTACCATGTTAGAAAGAGGGAAATGGATTGATGGAGAAAGTAATCTTTCTCGATCATATTTCAGATATCTTCTTATTCATATTGCATGATCTGACCAATGCGTGATGGAGATCGTTTAGGAGGGAGAAAAAAGGTCTTTCCACAAATCGATTAGGTTGAGAATGATGAGTCGACAAGCGTGGAGAGCACATGGAGGCTCAAATTCTATAGAGTTCCAAGGCCTAAAATGGATGATAGGCCTCAAAGAAAGGTCCATGATTGCTTTATTGTAGTGTTGGATTCTGGCAATGGATGGGCTAAATATTATCAACAACAAAATAAAGTAAGAATTTCAATCGCTGTTACTTTTATCTACATAAATATTTCCATATGGATATAGATTTGGTGCAAGATTAGGTGTATTTTATTTTCTTTTCTTCCATAATTGTATCGCCCTATAGATGATAGTATCTTCTTTATGATTTGACAAATAGTGAACTCAATAACCCATCTTATTGCTTAAATGCATTCTTTGACTGTGTTTGTCTTTGTACATGTGGAGAGTTGATTGATTAGTAATAATTGAAATGATAGTGAAAATTTAATAATTTGTGCAGTATTTAAACATAAAATGTCTATTCCTTCCTCAAAGGTTAGTCCTTGTTTCTCCATTAAGACACATCCCAATTTTAATGCATGCCAAGAATTAGTGCACCAAGAATTAGCGCACCATATTAGGGTGGAAATGTACTGGACATCAATGTTCTCTCCCTTGAAGTGGTCGAAGGAGTTGAATGTCAGAAGGATCCTATCAGGAAGGTCCTTGTTATGGATCATTGTGTAATCTTGTTCTTGACCATGTGGTCTATTGTAAGGAATACATTCCTTTATGTTTTCCATAATATTGGCATTTGTAATCTAATTTTCTATCTTAATATAATTTCTTGTCTTCATTCATGACATGTGTTATTTTTATATGCTTATTTATGTGTGATACATGCAATTTCTTAATTTTAAGTTATGGAGGTTGTTACAAAAATGCAATAATTTGATAATTAATAGATTGAAATAGTAAATTGTAGGCAGATATGGGAAGTGTATAGGACTATGTACGTGTCTTAAAAAGTTTTTGTTGGTATGAATATAGGGACAGAGTCGCCCTAGTGCATATGGGACCTTGTACACCTTTCTAGCTCTATTTTTGAGGTCCTTTCACGGCAAATCTAAGCTTCTGATTCCTAGTTGTAAAGTTATCAGAACATAGTCGTATAATTCTATAGGTGACTTTCTGTGAGTTGACAAGGTGTAGGGATTAATAACATTTTGTTTCCACAGTCCATGATCATGTCTCTCCCTATCTGCTAATCATCCTGATGATGGATCATGGAGTATGATCCGAAACGTTGATTGAAAAAATCGCACACAATTTTATCCAGAAATCTTGATTATTAAGGTGTAGGGATTCAATTGCAACAATGAAAATTGCCTTCAAGCTTCCTTCAATCCTCTTCAAACTTGAAATATACACATTCACAAAGAGAAGAGATGTTGTGCCATGTAGGGGATTTCCTTAGTCAAACCCTATGTTATTTTTTCCACCTACAGAATGCCAATGCTAATGATAAAACAAATAAATGATAGGAAGGAATGATTAAGTCACAAAGTGTTGCAAATCACCACCTTTCAATGGATTTTGTGAAGGACTAAAGTCATACAAATCACTTCAAGGTCTTGGATCTTTCTTGCTTGAATGCTTGAATTGCTTGGAGACCTACAACAAGGGTTAGCCTTCACAAACAATGATAATATAAACACATATGAACTCACATAAGATTCAACATGATGTTAGGATCTTGAATTGCTGGAATAAAGCTTTGAAATATTGCTCTTGACTTACTTGATAGTGCTCTTGATCATAAGTTTTCCAATAGTTTTCTTGTTAGATTTCAAATAATGCAATAAGTAGGTATTTATAGATATTTATTCAATTTTGCACAAATTAAATCCTAATAGCCAACATTTTCAATTTAAATTTTGAATGTTAAAATGCTAACACCGACATATCCAAAATTTCTCCCCGAAAAAATAGGGGACCCATACACCCTAGGACGAATGGGTCTTGGCCCTATTTTCTAGGACATTAAGTGTCGAGGGAAAATATTAAGTAGATGCATTTGTTCAACACTTGTAATTTCTCAAAAAGTGGTAAAAATGGTCTATAAATTGCATAATTTAGGAGATTAGGGACCCAATTAGGCTCAATAATTTAGGGGGAGAAAAACATAGTGTGAAATTGTCAAGGGTGACAATTTATGATGCTACAATGATAGGCATAGTTTTCTAGTGTTTCCCTACTATCATGACTTGCAGAATGGATTTCTTGTTCCAATATTTAGTAATTTATTTTTATTTTATTAGTAAGTCATTCTGTGTTGCCATTTGGGCTTTGTTTTAGTATCCTTCTTGTTATGAGAAAAATACATTATGCTCTCTTTCTCTTCCTTGTTCTTTCTCAATTATTTTCCTTGCCTATTCTAGGATTTGGTCATGTTGTTACTTAGTGGGGTGAAAATCTTCTTCCCCTTCTGAGTTCTCTTCTTCTACTAGTATTGTTTCTTGTCTTCTAATATTTGTAGCTATCTTGTGGCTATTGCTACCTTACCCTTTTCTATTTTTCTAGGGTTTGTGGGGTACTCATCTCCAGTTCTACTTTCTTCTATGGTGTATCCTTCATCCTTTCTTTCCTTTCGACATCGTCTTGTTTCTTCTATTAGATTCTTGGGTACCTTATGGAGAATTCTTGCTCCTCTGCTTATATTAGAGTGTTGCGGTTCATCAGATTGAGTTTGTGGTGATGTGATTTTATAATAATGGCATGCCTTTTCATAATTAAATGCATTGTGATATTCTTGGCTACATAATCCACATTGTTTTTTCCTTTCCCCCAACATTCAGCTGCAAAATGTCTTAGTTTGCCACAATTAAAACATGTAGCAACTACTCTTCGTCCTCTTCCTCAGCCTCAACCTCTTCCTCCATGAAATGAACCAATGTTATTGTATTACTCCAAATTTTGGTTATTATTTGAGTTTCTTTGGTTTTGTTGCCATGATGTCACTCTATATCCAATATTTAGTGCATATAACTTATTGTTCACTAGTCCTTTAATGATGCCATTGTGTGTTGGTCATTATTGCTACTGCAGTGGGGTCTTCTCTTAACAAAAATAACTATGAAAGGTACTCTTTAGTATCATGGTCATCCCACTCTCCACACATTCCATAGTAGATTGAATTTAATTTCTCAGGTATTTTCCAAAGGTCTATGTGTAGCACATTGGTTTTCTTATCCCCTAGTTTTTAAGGACATTCTTTTCTAACATGGCCTTCTCTTCCACAATAAGTGCACCTTATGTTGGGTCTAGGTGTATACATGTCTCTTTTGACCATGATGTCCTATTGGAGTCAAAGTTTCTCCATTTCTCCATTTTCTCTTTCCTTGTCTTGGTTTTGCCATGGTTGGTTTTCACACCAGTAGGCCAATGTAACCAATTCCATATATGTATTGAACTATCTTCCATCAAGTGCTACTCTTATTTTGGGCAGGAATCTGAAAATAAACTACTCTATCCTTTTTTTTATAGCTTAGAGGTTCTTCCAGGTGTCTAACAACCTCTTTGAATCTCTTGTAAAAGTCCTAGATTGATTCATCTTTGTGTTGCATTAGTTCTCAAAGTTTACTTACTCCTTCTATATGTAACTCCACTGTTGAAAATTTTTCTAGGAAATATTGCTTTACTATATCCCAACACTTATTGTGGTTTGAATAGATTTTTTGGTACCATTGTAAGGTTTCTCCATGAACTAATCCTATAAAGTCAAATAGTTTGATGTCATTTCTAGTTAGGTTTTGTATCTAACATAAATATTTTAAGATGAACACATGTTTCGATGCTTCAGTTGTATCCTACCAAAACATGGGTAATTTCATTGTGGTATTCATGACTAGTTCTTCTTCTGAACTACTATTTGTGTATCCTATATCAAAATCTTGTTCACTTGATGTATTTGTATTGTTTTCTTCTTCTGTGATTTGTTATCTTAAAATTTTCTCTACTTCTATTGACATTAGGGGTGAATCTTGGTCCAGGGTTTGCATATGTTCAAAGTTCCTTTTCATTCTTAAAGGTGTCTATTTATTCGTTAGTGTCATTTGGTTAATTTATTATGTTGCTTTGTTAGGGGGTGTTAAATTTATACAATTCTCTTTATTTGTTACCACATTTTCACTCCTTGCTTTTAATATGCTTCTGGTTACTAATTCATTCAATTAATTGTCATTAAATGATATGTTCCAAAGTTTTTATACAAAAGTCTCTAGTAGTGCCCATTCATTATTTACTTGGGTGTTTATCCCTTTCAAATGTATCACTGATTTCTTATTTCTTGAAGGTGATGATTCTTATTACCTCTTGTTCCATTTATTTTTTGAGCTTACCATTTTTTTCAATTCCTTCTTCTATGTTTTGAATGATTTGATTTATGTTGTTTATATCAGAACCTAAATGAAAAATCTCTTCTCCATCCTTCTTGGCAACATCCTCTATGGAACACTATTCTTCTCTTCGAGTAGTGCCCACATTGGCACAATCACTCTCTTTGGTTAGGTTTTCTTCAACAATCTCTATATTTTGTCCCTTATCCCTTTTCCCTACCTCTTCCATTCATTTGTGGTATCTTTCCTATCTTTGCTGAATCTGCTTTAGCCTCCTTTATTATGTGTTCATATCCATCCCTAACTTAATTATTTCAAGTATCTCTCTTTTTATTTTGTTCTCTCCCATTCTCATATGTTTCCTTGGTTTGGACTTCCATTCTTCTTTCCATATGTATATCAAATCTTGAACAGTTGCATATTTTTAGGGATATGTTCATATCCCTTCCCCCTTTCCATTTGTCATCCCCTAATGGCCTACCCCATCTCACAGAGGTGGCCCTTAGGGTCTAAAAAAAAATCTTCCAACTTCTTTCCCTTTTATGCTTATACTTTCTTATTGTTTTGTCTAGGTTCCCAACAATAGAACCAATGTTGGCAAGAAGGATGGGGAAGTATAGTGCAAATATCTATAACCTGAGATATTCTATGCAATCAGTTTATACCCAGGAGGATACAGTATGAGAAAAAAACATTTGAGGTAGGATTCTAGAAGGAATACTTAACACACATCATATTAACAAAATAAGAAAAATTCATACACTCATTGCACACATATAAGTAATCCTTATAAATCTTTTTTATATTATATCATAATCATATATAAGGAGTAGGTATCAGTCTCTACTTATATTATATTTCTCTATACATCTCTATATCTCTTCGAAATATTGTTTACATTGCATATATACATACATTCCCTTGAAGGGACATGAATCCTAGATATATCTAGTTTCTTTTCCTAGTACTGTAGACCTTTTGCAGTAGCCTATGGTAGCTTTTAGCCCTATCCTTGACTTGCTAACAGTAAGAGTGCAGATTATGTAGATCTCTTGGTACATGATTAAAGGAACTATTGCATTGAATAGTGCATGCATCCAATTGAAATAGAGGGCCTACAAAAAAACATTTAGTGAGAACCATAACTCCTTGCATCATCTTACACCCTCCATTGGATAATTTTTTTTGCACAACAACATCATTCAATTTTCTCATTGATGATATGTTTTATGAAAAACTATGGACAATAACACCATTAGAAAATTTTCATGAAAAAGAATATTTAGGTGAGAGTCATCTCTAAGGTACGCCTTCCTACCATCATATTATTCATACTTATAGAACCACTCATGATGGGAGATCATATGGAAGGAAGCACCTGAGTCCCAAAAACCTTCTAATGCATGTATTACCAATGCTGCAAAAAACACATCTATATCATCTTGAGAGGTCTTCTTGAACTCATCATCATAATAATTTTCTTCTTCTTCTCTTTTAAATATCCATGGTAATGCTCAAGAGTTCCTTAATTCCAACACTTAATCTTAGAATTTCTAGGAGATTTAGATCTGTCACGAGATTTAGATCTTTTCTCTTTTATTTCCCTTCTTCTTTCCTTTCTCTTTGTGCTATTCACAAAATTATAGGGCTTCATTAGTTGATCCAAAAGTTTTTTCTACATCTCCTTTCAAAGTAATGATGCAAGTACCTCATCCATATTGATCTTAGAGGTAATGCTCTCAATGAATCACAATTTTATTTGATGATTTTGACAAAGAATAGAGAAGTTTAATGCAACAACCCCCCTCCATTTTCAATCCAAAAAATTGCAAGTAGGTCACAATCATATTGAACACATCTATTTTTTTAGTTATAGTACCACCATCCTTCACCCTAAGGGTATACACATTCTTTCTTAGGAAACAAATATTTCTTAATAAATTTTGTCACAACTTCTTTCAAAGGGATACTGCAATGTCTTCTTCATGTACATTTAACAATATTGAATATACTAATTAGAGTCTAATGAGACCCTTCAATTTTTTCTATCCAATATGTCCTATTCTTCTTATTTCATTGCAAAAATTTTGGATCTAGAACAACCCATATACATTTATCTACAAGAATATATCCTATATTGTTTTTTCACAACTCAAAGTTAGTGCCTATGAATTTACCTTCTCTATCCTTGATGCACTTTTAATTTTTTTAATAAGATTTCCTTTTGCACAAGTTCCCACTTAATTCAAGATTAATAAAAATAATGTTGTTTCCAACACCAAAAATTTTAGGTGACAAGGTTCTAATACCATGCGAAAGGAAGCAATGGCGTGGAATACACTTCCTACACTAAAATATTAGGGAAGGTATGTGTAAAGAAAATTAATATTACAATTAAAAATAATAATACATATATATTATACCATGACAAGATGAATTACATGGGGAAATCCTTTTCAAAAGAAAACCCTATACTCTAAGACAAAACCAATTGTATTATTTGGAAACTATGAAGTTAAAATAGAAATTTGAAGTTATGTCTTTATACAAGTATCCCAACAATTGAATTCTAGAGAAATTTTTGCAACATAATTATACTTGGGAATAAATCATATAACCAATATGTGGCTCCAATCTAACTACGTATTATAAACGAGATCTAGTAAAAGAAGCCATAAGTGGTAAACCACAAACCATGGGCTAACAACATGACCAAAATATGGTGCCCAAGTCTCAGGCCCAAATTCCAATGCCCTCCTCCATAATGAACAACATGTTAATAATAGTAGATGTTATCTTGTCATAATTCTCAATAACTCTATAATATTCATGTTATGCCTTGCATACACACCCCATTATTTTTCTTGTAAAATTTGGAGACTCCCTTTGTATTTCATGCTTTTGTGTCCTTGTCAAATTTTTAGTTTAATGGGTTGTTAGTCAATGTTCTTTTAGTCCCTCCATTAGTTTGTTTTGTCCCATTTTTAAACAGGTTCTAGGATTTTTAAAGGCCCCATAACCTCTTTAGTTCCTACTGTGTGATGAGCCCTGATAGGTATTAGACACATAAGATAAATGAGAGGGGGGGGGATTAGTTATACATTAAAACCTTCAAACCCTCATTAAGTATTAACATGAAATTAAACAAATGAAATAACAACAGATACACAATCATTTATAATAGAACACCAAATTTTTACATGGAAAAAACTATAAAGGAAAAACCATGGCGAGGATTAACTCACTACATGAAAACCAAAACTAATTACAAGAGGCTCATTTCATAGAGGACTCACTGTCCAAAAAGAGAAAGAATCACTACCTAGGAAGATCACTTCTTTTGGATTACAAAGAAACAATTACAAGGAGGTTCACTACCTCAGAGCAACTGGATAAACCACCACAATATCTATTTACCATCTGCAACCTTCTTCTCACTTCCTCCACTGACTTTTGGCACACTAAACTATAGATACCTTCTATTCACTACTTTTGATAGTCTTAGGAATTCTTGCTCGCACTCAGATCTCAACACACAATCATTCGTTCATTATTCCATACCACACACATCTCCAAAGATTTGACATTGCATATATATTTTCCACAACCTCAAATAACCTTCTAGGCCAGTTTCAATAAAACTTATGCACCTCAAATGTGCAACCACCAAATAGGTCAACACCAAACACTTTCATGGTGGAAAGAAGTGAAGTTAGACCACATGAAGGGTTAACGTGGACCTAAATCTGCACCAACACGCTACACCAAGCTTCCAAAATCCACGAAGCACATCTACAAAAAATGTTAACACACTAGGTTGGCCAAATCGACATTAATAAAATAAAGCAACCAAATTCACAATCCACCAAGGCCAAAAAAATCTTGCGGACTGTGTAGCAACAATACATAACACCATTGAATATTAAAATATCAATAGAATATTCAAAGACACTGGAGCTCCAAACACATGAAACTAAGAAAACTATCATCTTGTGAAACCAGTCAAACTACCACTGAGATGAAACTTCATGAACCAAGCTTGTAGAACAGTTGAACACTAAAAAAACAAAGGGAAGGTAGGTATAGGAAATATTAGAACATTCCCAAATCTACAAGAAAAGAAACTTCAACACAGAGAAATGAATAACTCTTCTATTTCTCCCAAACATCCTTTTTCACAAGCCAAAAAGAGTCCAACACACTGTCAAACATATCTTCTACTACCGTATGATCTAGAACCTAAAAATCTAGATATAACACCTTCAAAGACATTTTATTATCACTTTCAAACTACACAAGCACGTCTTCAAGAATGAAGAAATTCATAGAAAATATAGAACACTTCCTTGTCACCTTGTACAATATTTATGCAAATTCTCAAAAGCACTTGGAAACCAAGTGACCTTGTTGCATCGAAAACTCTTGATCAACACCATAAACACCTCATCATATCCATACCAGAGGTTGAAATCAATGAAAATGCTGATGACAATATAGTGCAATAATCTCCCCCTTTGTTATTGATGGAAACAACTCCTGAAAAACCATCAACAACAAAAGTAACTTTGTATCTCCATTACTCAAGAAACTTTCCTCCTTACTTGAACATTTATTTCCCTATGTTTTTTAGACTTCTCTCTCTCCCTCTTTTACTATGTTTTTCAAACTTCTCTCTCCCCCTTTCACATCAATGGAAAAGGGAAACACCTACACACTCCACTTTAGGCACAAGATGTGCTCCCTTGACTGCACTAGCCAAAAACACCACTACTTGCTCCCCTTGAGAGGTAGCTTTCATTAGTCCAAGACAAATAATATATCTTGAATTTCTCCCCTAGATAGATGCACAATCTTATGCATCTAGTTGAAAGGAGGGGTAATTACCCCTAGCTTATGTCTGAGATACTCAAATGTATCAATTGGAAGAGACTTTGTGAAAATGTCTTATATTTGATTCTTTGTAGGCACATACTCCAACTTCACTTCCTTCTCAACAACTTTCTCTGTTAGAAAGTGATACCAGATAGAGATATGCTTTGTTCTTGAATGCATTATATGATTTTTAGAAATATTGATAGAAATTGTATTATCACACAAGATGGGAATAGGTTCATCATATAATATTCTGATATCCTTCAATGTCTTCTTCATCCAGAGCACCTATGTACAACAATATGCTGCAACAATCTATTCTATCTCTGTAGTAGATAATGACACTGAATCCTACTTCTTACATATCCAAGAAACTAGACCATTTCCAAGGAAGAAAGTACCTCCTCTTGTACTTCTATAATCTATACAACCTGCCTAATCTGGATATGTATAAGCACTCAAAGAGAAATTAGTATCCTTAAAATATGATAGACCATAGTTCAGAGTGCCCTTCAAATATTTGAATATCCTTTTGATTGCTACCACATGTGACTCTAGGATCTTCTTGAAATCTTGCCACGAGGAATATTGCATGCATAACATCAGGGCTAGTTACAATTAAATATAATAATCCACCAATCATGGATCTATACTTAGTCTGATTTTTCTTAGGAGATTCATCATTTTTGCTTAATTTACAACCAGTAAACATGGGGGTACATATTGGTTTAGAATCCTCCATTCCAAACTTCTTTAACATTTCCTTTACATATTTTGATTGTGAAATGAATATACCTTTTTCTAATTGACTAATTTGTAGCCCAAGGAAGAAAGTCATCTCCCCAAGCATTGACATTTAAAACTCATTTTACATCTCCTATGAAAAATTCTTACACATGGTATCATTTCCTCCAAAAGTTATATCATCAACATACACAACCACAATCAAGATTTGATCTTTCTCAACTTTGAAGTAAAGTTTGTTGTTTGTGGTACCATTTTTGAATCCCTATTGTAGTATGTATCTGCCCAATCTTATATACCAAGCTCTAGGATTTTGTTTGAGCCCATTTAATACCTTCTTCAACCTGCAAACCATATCAAGATCTTCTGATAATTGAAAAACTTCTGGTTGTTCAATGTACACTTCTTCTTCTAACTCACCATTCAAGAAAGGAGACTTTACATCCATTTGATATACCTTGAAATATTTATGTTCTACAAAATCCAAAAACATCCTAATAGCCTCCATTCTTGCTACAAGAGAAAAAATACGTTCAAAATCTATTCCTTCCACTTGCGAGTAGCCTTTACACACAAGCCTAGCCTTTTTTCTAATAACTTCTCCATCCTCATTCAACTTGTTCTTGAAAAACCATTTAGTTCCTATCACATTCTTGTTTGCTAGTCTTGGGACTAGTTCCCATGTCTGATTCTTCTCAATCTACATCAATTCTTCTTCCATACCATGATTCCAATTTTCATTTCTGCATGCTTCAGTAATTGTTTTAGGTTCTATCTTAGAGAGTAAACAAAAGTTTACCTATTCCTCTACCATAGAAAATTTTCTTCTTGTAAGCACACCTTAGCTCCTGCCTCCAATTATTTGATCCTCAAAATATTTTTTTTGCACATACTTAGGAGTCTTATGGATCTTTTTTAGAGCTTCTTCCTCTTCCACTAGCATCTCTTGTTCTTCTTCCTTGCAAAGGGTTTTATTAGATTCATATCCTTCTATCAACACTGAGCTTTGATGAAATCCTTCACACACTTTGACACTTGCACTTTCAATTATCTTCTTTAGTCTCTTTTGTAGCACATATATGCCTTTCTCTTTGTAGAGTATCCAAGGAAGATTCCTTCATCTGATCTTGCATCAAATTGTTACACCCGGTGTGTTATTATGTATTTACTATTCCCTTGTTTGGTTAAAATTCTTTAATATATGAATGTATTTTATGAATCTTGATGGTAATATGATGAATGAATGTTTGATTCAATTTGACGTTTTATAATGATTTTGACAATGGAGCATATGATGCATACGATTGTATTGTTATCGGCTAACTACTGTTATGATGTGCTAAGCTAAATGTAAGAACAAGTTTGAACCTTCAGATGAGAGGGGAAGTATCACTTAGGAGAAGAACTTGGTCTGGTAACCCTTAATAAGCCTAATTGAGCATACACACACTCACACCCTAGTTAGTCTAAGATTGAGTCAAGTCAGTTCGGGTAAATGGTTTCTATGAATTTTTTGATTGAGGAATGTGATTAAGTATTTATGTTGAGTGAAATTCCTTCCTTGTGTGTTCATATTTATATCAAAGAGATATATAAATAAAATGTATATATATGTATATATTTATGTGTCCACGATAAAATCATACATATGAGTAAATACATATAGGAGTATACATAGGTATACGTATCTACGCATGCTCATGGACAAACTACCCATATGCATGGGAATATCAACTAGACGAAGGTGACATATATATATATATATATACACACACACATACACACTTCATGTATATATATCGATCAATAAAAATGAGAGTATATGTGCTTATATAAAGATGTTAAAACAATGTTATATATATAATATATATGTATATAATAACATATATACATACATATTAATATACTTATATATTTGTGTATATATATGATTGTTATTTCGATATATGTTTATATATTTATTAATTAGCAATTAATGCATTTGATAATCTTGAGAATATATATATATATATTAAAGATATATTATATATACACACACACACACATACACATATATATATTATAATGTGTTAAGTGTTTGAAATATATAAAGTGTATTGTAATAGTGAAAAAGTTGATATGTATAAAGCTCTTTAAATAATGCTTATGCACATTATAACACTACCTCATATGCATTGATAAGTTTATAACTATGTATAAAATAAACTTGGAATAAGTTAGCAAAGACTTACTTAGCCGCGCAAGATAGTAGACAGACAATTTTTACATTGGAAAGAGAATGAATGCAAATTTGAATGAATGGAATAAGTCTTTGACAACACTATTATTTGGGGCATTAAAACATGAGCATGTGGCACCAAATCTATAGAATGTGGAAGCAAATAAGAAGTCATAAACCATTGTATATGCATAAACCCAGTCAATGTAAAGTTGGCAACAATATAAGAGGGTATTCGACTTGCAAACCAAGTAGGAAACTTGCTGAAAGGCATTGCTATCCCTTGAATCAATAAAAGAGTCATGTTGTCTCTTGAATGAAGTCAAATCAGCCATTGGAAATGTGAGGACTGCTATGTGTTGCAAATTTGAGAGTTAATTAGTTGAGTTGTTGCATGAGAGTAGAAAGGTGGTAGAATTATTAGCTTGTTTGTAGCCTTTGGTTGCTCAAATTTTAGTATATATAGAGGTGCTCTCCCTACCATTTGTTACACTTTTCATTCTGATTACTTCGTTGTTATTATCTTGTGTTTTCTGTGGAAGTGAGTTGAGAGCTTGAGAGTTAGTGAGTTGCCTTGTTATTTTGCATTTGTATTTGTTGAGAGAATTGGTAAGAGGATAGAAGTGGGAATTGGGTTGATCTTAGAGGAAGTGGCAAGCATGCTTGAGGGACTAAGCTAGGAAGGAAGAATTATCATTGGAGATTTTATAGAAGCATATTGATTTCTATTCCTTTGTTATTCATGTTGGAAAGGAATGATTTAAATGTGTGTTATGATGCTTGGATATGCTTGCATTTTTCTTGGTTGCTTCTTGAATTTGTGAAACCTTTCAATTTGGTTTATACTATATAGATATATATCATATATTGGAATTTATATGAATGTGATCTATTTATACTATACGTAGTTTTTCAATTCTATTCGTATGTAGCTTGAGATAAGAAGTTGCTTAATTTAATTTAGTAGCAATGTCATTTAATCATGAGTCATTAGTTTGGTTATTCCCGGGGTTAGATTAATCCATGGGAAAAGGGGTAACCTGTGTATAGAATATGAATTCTCAAAAAACTAATCAATCTAGGAAGGTGGGTTGGTGTGTGACCTCCACTCTAAATTTTGGATGATGAATACTTTGGCCAAAGTAGTGTAAGTAGCCAATGTTTACACTATCAGTTCATTGTGATCTAGGTTTACATACTAGGCAACAGGGATAACTTTAAGAAACCCCCCCTCGATGAAGGTGTAAAATCCTGGCGAATCTTGTATACTTCTCGATAAAAATATTAATTTTATTGGCAAATTTTTTCATTTTTTGGGAAAAAAAATCTCAATTGGTGAATCTTTTCTAATCACTACAAGTCTATGGAAAATTCTGGTGAATTGCAAATATTTTTAATCCAATAAAATATTTTCATTGGCGATTAAAACCTTTTTTCAAAGCAATAAAATATTTCCATTGGAAAATAAACCTATTTTCAAAACAGAAAAAATATTTTTGTTGGTGATTAAAACTTTTCTTCAAACCGAAAAAAATATTTTCATTGGAAAATTAAGCCTATTTTGAAATGAATTAAAAAAATTTGGTGAATTAAACATAATCTCAAACTAATTAAAAATTTCAGTGGTGAAATTTAGTTGGTGAAAATATCAAATTTTGGGACAAATTTTCCACACATTCAAATTCCTTCATAAAGTGTCCAAAATGGGAACAAGTGTCAACATATTTACTATGTCTAAAGCTAGATGTCAATGAAAAATAATATAACCCATGACTGTTCGATGAATTTTTGATGAATGCGTGTAGTTGCATTCTAGAAGAAAATCTCTGAAACACTAGACTTGCAAATTGAAACCTTCAGAATAACACTAGAACCGTTAGATTTTTAGAAATCAATGGTTGAGATTTTATTACTTATTAAATCGCTTGAAGTCATGACAAACAAAATAATATTTTATCATTGACTGGTTACCGGCAGGTGAAGGTCGCTTAAGTTATGACTTAAGCCTTTGGAGTCATCATGGTGACCGACCCCTCGACCTAGGTGAATGATGGGTTTAAGAAATGAATGGTTGAGATAGGGTGATGTGGGTCAACCTTGACCACTCCCCGCCAGCCTGCAAGGGACCCACCTACATCTCTCGTCCCTCAACAGGGAGGCGGGGAAGTGCCACGTGGAATGATCAAAACCTTCGAAGGAACTATAGCAAGGTGCAAAATATTAAGGAAATATTAAGGAACTAGTGTTAAATCCCGTGCTACTAAAGGAGCCTTTTAAGCACATGTTTTTTTTTTATAGTTAAATAACTGCTGTATTGGGCAACACCCTCTATCAATAAAAAAGAGTTTTTACATTCCTCGGATGGGATCAAATGCTTGACCAAGTCACCAGGGACTCATCCTAGAAGTATTCACAATGAAGCCTTCATTTCCACAAAACATTACAAACCCAAATATTGAACAAACTGACATTGGACACTTATACGAACTACAAATAGACCATCACAAACCAAAATGACCTTCCACAAACACCAGATTATGCATTTTTGCACTTAGCCTCATTGGTCTTCTTGGCTTTGATTGCATTCAGGATCACCAAACAATCACCACTGCAAGCACTATGGGCAGGATGGTTTGCTCTTTCCTCCCAACTCCTGGTGTCATTTGCTACCCATTCTTCACCAGTGCCCAACTTCCAATCCTCCTTGTATGAAGACCACCTTTCCTCATTGAGAGATTTTGCCACTGCAAATGCCTTCACCCAACCCTTCAACTGATCTTTGAGAATGTCAGCCACATGCAAAAGAAATTCGATACACTTGTCAATCTCCCCCCACCAGATTTTGAGAGTTGCATGGTTTAGTGAGCGCACTAGGGGAAACTTTGGTATTGGCCATTCATTCCCATGAGCCTTGTAGTAGTGCAACGATAGAGGGTTCATGAAATTGTTGTTGATGTTGTCTAGTGCCGCATCGATATTTTCCAACAGAGAGTGTTGAAAAATAATTTGGCATAGCTTCTTCCTCTGAGCTTTCTAGACACCCATGTACACGAGCATTGCTAGAAACATGGTGGGTATTTCTGAATTCCCCCTAAGCTTGTGGGTAGCTAGCATAAATTTTGGGCCCAAAATACCCTTCACTGCTTGGACCACCAGTGGGTGCTTAGACACCATTATCCCTTTCAGTCATTTCTCAGTGATTTCACCATGGAAAGCGTTCTACTGCTTCATGGAATTCAGAAACAGAGGAGTCTCCATTGCCCCTTAGTGTTTTTTGAGAGTGCTAATCCAATTTGAGAAAAATGAGCACAACAACTCCTATTTGTAGCAAAACCTCCCGTAGCCTTATGAAGACCGTACCAAGAAATGAAAACCAACGTGTCATGCATTCTTTATGCACAAATTTTTTTGTGATCCTGCCACACATTCCCCCAATCAAATTTAACTTTGATATTATGGAGTCTTCATGGCGTTTCATGCTACCCAAATATTTTTGGGAGAAAAGAAGGGACGATGCATATGACTGATGAAAGTTGGGTATGGTTCTTACAAGTCCTTGTGTGCAAGTTAAGGATACTATAAGAATAATTATGGGTAGGGAATGGCTTTAGAACAACCCTTGTGCTCTATTTTCTGATGTAGCTTTGAATTTCTTGTCCAATTGCATGGAAATTTTACTTGATAAAGATTTGGTGAAGACATTGGTAATATGTTATTTGTAGCCTTTCATTTATTCCATTTCTTCATTAGAGTTGGCATTGGAGCATTACAATTTTGAAAGTGGGTTAGTGCTTGTTGGTGAGATCTTCTGGAAAGTGGAATTGCATGCTTCTACAATGCAAGCTCTTTCCTTAGTTAATATGAGATGGGGTCTACTATGTGATATGAAAAATGAATCATTAAAGAGTTTGGAGTTTTGGAGGAAGGTTTTGGGTGATTCACTTTTCTTCTCTGTTGTTACTTTGTTAAATTCGATTCACCTTCTACTCAAAAACCCAGTTGATGGCTTTAGCTAATATTACAAAAAAAAATAGTAATGAATTGTGTGACATGTCACGTGTCTATATTTAATTGTACAGCGTAACAGTTCTTGTAATATGTATTTTGTGACTGGTTTTTTGTCACGGTTAGTGGCTTTTTGGCCAAGCTGGCTATGTACTATGTACTTCAGTCTTTAGCAATAGCTACTAAAATTTAAATAATTTTCATGGCTCCATTCTTCTAAATCCTTTTTGCTTTGATCAATATAAAAATGTGGCTTTTAAAAGTAATAGTAATTATCAACATATAGTTCTGATCATAAGTGAGCAAAATTTATTGTGACTTATTAGTGGACATTGATAATGATTAAGGTAAAACAAGCCATTTAATTCTCTCCTTTCAATGCATTGAATTACTCTACCTTTCATTTATTCAATTGAAATTCTCAATCTTTTTGAAGAAATTGTCATTGTGGTACTACAAGCGATGGTGCAGATTAATGCCATATGAACATCTGAAGTGATTGATTGGATAACTTTATATTGAAAACTACATGATGTATTGTAGAATTGTAGATGATGATGTCATTAATCCAGTGATCTAGTGAAATAATATTTGTAATGATTTCATATCATTTGAGTGGCATTGGCGATTTTGACAGCTTGTCAGCTTGAGGTATAGTTTGCATGTAGCCAAACATCAATCAATTTAAACATTTTAATTGTACATGTAAGGCTTAAGTTACATGAATTGATTAAGTTTATTTTTTGGTTTGCGTGAATCATAATTATCATTATACCCAACCTCAAATGTGGCACGAGTCACAAGTAAACAAGGACTAGGCTAGTATTGGTACTGGTAGCCCATAAATAGGGATAGTGAGCACAACTAAAATCATTCGTTGAAGGCTAAGACTTTGCTATTGAGTGCAATGTTTTGAATTTTCATAGGGGTATTCATTTTGTAGGGTTAATAAGGATTCAAGAAGAAGATGATGTGGTATTATTGGGGATACTCTAAATTCTCCCACCTCCAGTTATGTAGTTATAGAGTAAAATACCAATTTCCTTCAAGTTTAGAATGGGTGGAATTGGAAAGAAGTTGATCTGGTTTACCTGACTTTTGTGGTAGGTTTTGAGCCAGGATGAGGAGCTCTGATGGAGATAAGTGCTATCCCAGTGCATGGAGGCTGCAAGAAAAAGATGGGAGCAATTTTACTACACCTCATCTTCTGCATGACTTTGGTTCTCAAAGGGGATAAGTACATTTTGTATCTTCACAACTCCCATTTTCCCAGTATTGTTGGCTAGGCAAGTCCCATGCATTTATCTTGAGTGCGCATGGTTGCCTAGGAAAGTCTCATGTGTTTATTTTGAGAGTGCATGCTTGTACAAGAAAGTCTCATGCGTTTATTTTTAGAGCCCATGGTTTTTCGGGAAAGTTCCATGCATTTATTTTCATTGCCACTGCCCATGATTGACCTAACAAGTCCCTTTAGGGCCTTCACAATGCATTTATTTTCAGAGAGACATTTCAATCTGTATTATGTTGTCACCAACAGTCCAATAGAAGCTTGGTGCATACATTTGAATTATGTAAAGTAATATATGTTATTTATACAAAACAGGAGCTTGGTGCTTGCATGCTATACTCATCTTTAAAAAGATATGTAATAATGTGACATTGTAATTCAATTGTAATAAAATAAATTGTTGTGTTGTGTTATTCTTCGTTATTCATTTACAATAAAGAATTATTTTATGAGTTCAGTGTCTATGAATCTATTCAAATAATTTTTTTTTCCTTCAAGAAATTAAGTATTATCTATTTATGAAATAATTGCATGTAGATTTAAAAGTAAAACATAAAGCAATACAAATGAAAAAAGAAAGTTGCCATCAAATTGAAAAAAAACATTATAAACACTAAAAGTTGTCACTCTTGCTAGGGTTTACCGAAATGTTATTTATTTCTAATTTGTTGTTGACCTTCTCCCTCGGTTCCTAAGGTATCATTATTCATTTTATTAAGTCCTTTGCAATGTTAAGTTACCAGCCCCTTTGACCTTGATCTCAATCCTAGCGTCCTAAAGTTTAAAACAACTTTAAAACACATTTATTGTTTATATCATAAATTACTCAAGTTTCAAGAGTTCAATGAACATTTGATGTATGGTTGTAGTTGCATTCTAGAATGAAATACATAGAGCTCTAGGCTTGCAAACTTAAACCTCTAGAATCACCCTATAACTGTTAGATTTAAAAAGATCAATGGTTTAGAATTTGTTGTCAATGTAGGACAACCATATACTAATTGTGTAGTTTGGAAGAAACACATTGCCATTTCAATGTTTCATTCACTTTAATTTGTCATTGATCTCCCCCGGTTCCTGGTATCATTATTCATTTTATTAAATCCTTTGCAACGTTAAGTTACTGACCCCTTTAAAACACATTTTTATTGTTTATATCATAAATTACTCAAGTTTCAACTATTCGATGAACATTTGATGGATGGTTGTAGTTGCATTTCAGAATGAAATGCACATAGTGCTAGGCTTGCGAACTTAAACCTCGAGAATCACCCTAGAACCATTAGATTTACAAAGATCAATAGTTTAGAATTTTCTATCATTGTAGGACTAAATGGCTTGTTTTAAATGTTGTTAGGTGAGCCATGTACTAATCGTGCATTTCTAAATGTTGTCAGCCATGTACTAATTGTGTAGTATGGAAGACACACGTTGACATTTCATTCACTTTAATATTTTAAAAAAAGCACTTTCTACTGCTAAGTGATTTTATTTTTAAGTGAGGGTCACCACACAGGGAGATTTCAGTCTTCAGATTGCTCATTGTAGTGCACCACCTTGTTCTAGGTTGCACAATTCCACTTCCAACAAAGCCATTCTAGTTTCCATGAATATTAGCATTAATCTTTTCAAGAGTCAAAATCTAGGTGGCATGTAAGTGAAAGAATTCCTGCGGCTACGTTTCATCATTTGACGTTTCTTAAAATATCATTTTGTCAAACTTTGAAGTTTGGGTTTAGGGTTGAGAGACTTAAGAATTAAGAAAAATTAAGGAGGACTAAGAGGGAATTCAAAATTTCACATTGTATAATCATGTCTACCACCAATACCACTACAACAAAATTGGATAAAAAAATACATTATGCAAAATTGCTTAGAACCCCAAGTTTCACTGATGAATACCATGATATTTATGATTCTGAAATCTATGGTAGCCATACCTCAGAAATTAGATTTTCATCTGAGAATAAGATTGCAAAGCAAATGCAAGTTAATAGTTATATTGCACCGTGGGTAACTGGATTAGGGCGCATGATGTTACATGAGGTTTTCCCTTGCCAAAAATTTATCATGGTCTATGCCCAAAATTATGATGATAACAAAAGAGAAATTGTTAATAAAGATAGCAAAGAAGAATTGTTATCCATTAATGCAGAAGACCTTGGAAAAGTGTTGGGGTTTACAACCGAAGAGTTTAGAAACGCCCACATTGACCTAGAAAAGCTTGCTAGTGATTATGAAGTAGTGGGTGAAAGGGAGAAAAGTGCTTTCATAAATAAAATAGTTTTGGATACCAAAGAAGCTAGAAACAAATTGAAAGGTGATCATAAGCCTCCTTATGATTTTGATATTTTTAAACCATGGGTTCAAGATACTATTTCCATGCTAGCATTTTTCCTTGGACTAGATAGCAATTTGGAAGTGGGTGCAAGCCTCCTTGAAATGGTATATAATATCCATTATGGTGTTCATGTAAAATATAACTATATTGAGCACATTGTAGAATCCATGCATAAACAATTTTTAATGATTAAAGGATTAAAGGAGATCCCACTAAGACATTTAGGTTCACAACCTACTTGTGCTATTTTTTTCTACTCAAATTTAGAGGAATGTTTCAGACCAACAAGCTTTAGATTCAACCCTATAGTAATGCTCAGGAAAATCAAATGGCTCCAATATATGATTGGACCACTGAGATAAGGGTGCGTGATTCTCAAAGGAACTACAGTCATTTTATAGACTACTTTTTGGCTCCATTGCATCAAGCAATTACAAATACTCCAATGCCTAGATTGCCTATGTCATGTAGAAATTGCATTCAACTAGGAAAAGAAATACAATTGGATAATTGGTACTTAATGGAAGAATATATTGTGCTAAGATTTTATGGATTGGGAGTAGAGCCATACAAACTTCCAATACATGTGACATAAAGGGTTTTTGCATCAGAATATGCAAGGAAGATGAAGAGTATTGATGAATTAAACTTTGTCAATCAGGAGAAGAAGACCTTATTTCCTTCTTTACTTTTTCATGTGGAGGGTTCACATTTGAGAGAAAAACATTTAAGGTGGCTCATGATCTTTTGAATTTTTTTAGTTTTGATGTTGTCTGTCACTAGAAGTATGATCCATGTGACACCATTAAAGAAATGATTGTGGCTAATAAGAATGTTGCAAGTAGAATTCAACATCAAAGTAAACCCTTGCTTGAAAAATTGAGAAACAAAGATTCTTGGGATGAGGTCAAAATAGCAATGGGGAAAAGTGCTACTGAGAAAGGTATTTCTTTTGAACAATTGTTAGCAAAAATTATGGCATTGCATCAAAAGACAATTAGGAGGTACAAAAAAATTTTAATGAAAAAAGTGATAAACCATCTAGTAGAGTAAAAATACCAGATTCTCTAGATAAGAAAGTTACAGATAAAAAATGGTCATGATAAAAAATTATTGCCTTTTGGTCTATGAGGAAGGAGCTAGGTGATCCAAGAACTCTTGCAGAGTATGGAGATAACAAAGAAGATCATGAGTTTAGCAAATTGTGGAATATAGAGCATCCTGATGAACATGAAGAAAATGAAATTGATGATGAATCTAATGATGATAGGGAAGAACAAAGCCATGCCAATTTCAAACCTGGTTTAAGTGAGGCCACAAAAGAAGCATATACTTCAAGAGCAGCCATAACTAAAAAAATGGGTTATGAAGGTGGTCCTTTGGGGACCCAAATACAAGGCCCTTGGATGGTACCAGATGTAGAGCATAGAAAACCAGTTGATAAATCTAGCCTTCAAATTGGAGGTGAAAAAGTAGACCAAGGGCATACAAGTCAATTTGTTAGAGCTTCAAATCCTCATCCTCATGGTCAGATACAATCACAACTAGGACATTCTCATGGTGGAGAGCTTAGTGCAACTGGAACTGCCACTGGTGGAAATGGTATGGGTAGTAGTACTAGTAGTGGTCAATGTGTGCTACAACAACAAATTACACACAAGAGGACAACAATGAAAGATACCACACAAACACTAGGTAATCAAGGCATACAAAAGAGGCAAAGGATTTTGAAAGGTCCAAGTCACACTACCAATGGATCCACCACAAAGGAGTTATTTCTAGGGACTCCCCCACTACTAGTTAGTGTGGCTATGACACCATTAGTAACTGCAAGTACTCCTATCCCTTCGCCATTTAAGAATTCCATTGTTCCTGTGTCCCTAGGTTTTTATTACATTGAAGAGTTTAAAAAGAAATTAGACTTGTATAAAAAAGAAAAGAAGCAACTAATGGAGAGTGCATCTGCTGTAACTTCAAGGCCTGGAACAACCATGGTATTACCCACATTTAACACAAATAAAAAAATCATGGAGTACACAATTTTTGTTCGCACAGTTCAAAACAAACCAACAAATAAGATGGATCAATTTGAATTCCAGGTGAGCAAATTTCAATTGGATTTTTCTGGACTCAAAAATACTGACAAAATTAATGTATCAAAGAAGAACAATGAATTGGTGTACACATCATTCCTAAAGCAAGATAGAGAGAAAAAAGTTTGTAGACTCAAATAGAAAAGTTACAGGAAGACCTAGCAAATGAGAAAGAAAAGAGGAAAGCAACATATAACAAGAGAAATGAATTAAATAAAAAAGAATAAAAAAATCCTCCTCTACATCAACAAGCAAAGAGGATAAACAAAATGAGAGATAAGTGAATGAACTGAAGCAAAGGCTAGATGAGAGTAACAAGAAATATGATGAGGAAAAATCCACTTCGGAAAAATTAAGACAAAGCATTGTGAATGGAAATGAACAGTGGGAACAAAAATTGGAGAAAGAGAGAAAAAGAAATGAAATTTTGGAGGCAAAGTTGATGGAAGAAAAAAATGAAATTAACTCTTGTCAAAATAAGTTATTTGCATTTTGTAGAGAAACAATGAGGCATATGAAACAAAAGATCTAGGATGAAATAATGCAAAGGATTGATCATTTGTGTGACATGTTTCTATTGATTGATGCTATCAAACTACATTATAAGAAGCTCAACAAATATTTAGTGGACAACAAAAAATGTGTTGGAATTAGAGAAATCTACAAATCAAGTTCAACAAATAGTCTACAAAGCCAGTGACAATTATTTGAAATCAAAAGGGATTAATAATCGGCTTGCTACCTCAATGAAGCTGTCATCTATCATTGAAAAGTGTTTGAGAATGTGTGAAACAAAGGAATATTTGCATTTGGCTGCAAACAAGATGAAGGTGGATGAAAAGGTAAGGAACTTCATAGAGCTTGGTTTTCCAGAGGATTTTGACACAAATGAGTGATTCATTGGAAAGGATGATTTCAGAAAGAAGATGGAGGGTGCAAGGAAGATTGATTTGGACTAGTTTCCTTAGAACCCAGATGTGGTGAACTATTTTTATTTCATCAAACCACTCATAACCTTGAATGCAAAATTGACTGAAGAATTCAAGATAGGTTCCAATTTTAATCATGAAATGTTAAAAAATATTCAAGTCAAACAACATCAATTAGAACAAATGACAATTCCACCACCTAAATAGTGGAAGTTGCTAGAAAAGGTGATATAGTGATTTGATTTTTGATAATACGAGTTTCCAAGTTCCAACTCAGCTCTGTGCATAGTTGTCTTTGAGCAAGATTTTGCATTTCCAATGCTTCTATGTATTTCTTCATGTGAAAATCAATAAAAAATCTCAAATTCAGTAATGTGTTGATGTTCAATTATCTATATTATTTATTTTATCATTTGAAGAAAAATTCTAGTAGTGGTTTCAACTACTAGATACACATTAAACGATTGTTGACATTCATTATTGTATATGCTACTATTAATATTGTTAATATGTTATTAAGCATTGAGTTGAGTGATGAATCAATGAGTACATGCTTAAGTTTTAACATGATTAAAATATGAAATTATTAATAACATGTTAATTTAGCCATACAAACCTATGATTCCATAAGAGCATTTTAATTAATTATTTGAATTCAACTTTAAAGCAGAGATAAAATCATACATTCAACCAAAACGATTGAAGACCAATAGAAGGTTCATTGATTATTTTCTTAATAATTCATATGACATTTGACAAAATATAGGAGGAGAGAATTTGTTCCAGAATATACATTTTCTCATTCAAATTCCATCACTACTATAAAACCATTATGCCTATGGCTATTACAAACTTGAATTCATACCTAAGACTCAACACTAACTCTACTTCTTTTTACTTGAATTACAAAATTCTCTTACATGAGTTCAAAAGCTCTTTCAACCAAAGATTTGTGCAATTGGCCTCAGATTCCCTTTTATAAGAACAAGGGAGCAAACAAGCTTTAGGATAAATTACACATTTAGTTACATTTACATTTGACATACGTTTAAATTTCAATTTCAAAATGTCCCCAAAGGCAGTTACATTTATATTTTCAAATACGAGGGAGAATTTCATATGAGACAAAAAATTCCATTTGGTGGTGAAGATTCTCTCTCCTTCCAAAAGGCTCCTTTAGTTGGTGCAAAGCAATCTTTCCATGAGAAAACACTGTATTCCACGTGCTTTAAAAACTTGTAGAAGAAAAGCATAAAGTGAAAGGGAGAATAACCAAAGTAATTCCACATCTTCAATCCTTGTCACCACATTTGAAATTGAGAAAGTGCAATATTTGAATGTTGATATATCCAAGGCCTAATCTGTACTCGTTCCAGGAAATGTATTTCACTTCCCTACTGAACTTTGTTATTGCAGACCACCAACCATTATTGATGTCACCCACTCCCACTTGCAGAAATTTATATGTCCAATATGTTAATATAGTTGGACTTACATAATGCAAACTCCTCCTCTGTAGGCTAGTCAAATCCCATGATACAGTTTGTCTTTTTTCTATATGGGCTATACCTGACTGCCACTTGATTTTCCTCATCAAAATCTTCAAGGAAAGTCGTTGTATGCATGAGCGTGTCCATACTGTTCCTTAGCATAACCAAATCCATTTCATCACATATTTTTGGGGCCTGGGAAGTTATTGCTTGAGCTACCTGGTCTTTCCACTCTTGCAGGGACTTAACTTCACCCTTCTCATTTAGAATGTCTAGAGGAAGACCAAAATTCCAATCATCAAACTTCTTAACCAATTCTCTAATCTTCACCTCTAAAGACTTAATGACAATCAACCCTTGAGAACTAGTTGTATCTGTTAGAAATATTAGGATTGCAAGTATCTTTGGAGGCTTATCTACATCATGAGAGGATGCAACAACCATATCCCTCAACATTTGAGCCCTTGGAATCCATTTATCCATTAAAGGAATAGAAAATTCTTTATCTCTATCAAGATTCTTAATGTCATCAAACATCAAAGCATAATTGGCATGCATACTGATTAATATTTTCTCTGATCTTGCACAACTTTTATCTCCTTTAAGCTTGCCACTTCTTTTTCAAAATTTTGTATCATAGCTTCAATCTTTAAAATTGGGTCACTAGTTTCTGAAAAAGCTTTAAAATAAGGCTTCTTAACCTTAATTTCTTTTTCCAATTTCACAAAAACACCCCACTTCTTCATTCTGTCAATTTGGACATTAGGATCAAAAATATTTCTACTAAGGTCATCAGGCATAGTGTGTTAAAAATGGAGGTAATTATGTAGCTTTAAAACTTGTAAAACTATGAGATTACAGATCTAATTAAGTATTATTTGTATATGATCATTTGTTTAGATCAATTATTACCAATTGTAGAAGTAGATAGAAGATTGTAGAAGAATGAGACAAGAAGATAGAAGTGACACAACATATACATGGAGAAACCCTTTTGGGAAAAAAATCCACCACCAGAATCAATAGTGCTTGTATTATTTAACCTTAGAACAAGATTACAATAAAACTGTATCAATCCTTGATTGAGATGCTTCTTTTGCCTTCAATAATTCTTCTTCACAACTTGGAATAAACTCTGATCAAACTCTCTTCAACTTGCTACAATTAATAGACAATAATGAGCCTTGAAAACTCCAAATATTTGTCAATTACAAAGCACAAAGCTTCCTCTCAAAAACCTATGGCTATTATTTGCAAGTAGAGTTTCAATGTGTAACAAGAAGTCAAATCCAATATCTCCTCAATTTAGGTGCCCTAAACTAAACTCCTAACTGATTGTTGGCCAAGAAAATATCTTCCAAGCTTATCCTCAAAGTTGGCACCCAAGATTGGGCCCACTTAACTTGGCCTTGTAAATATCTTCTCATGCAAAAGGTGCTAACTCCAAGATGTCAACTTAGGCACCCAAGGTGGGTCCAAGTCAATATTTGTTAACTAAAACATATCTCTCCATCAATTCATGCAAACATGATTCATGATTGATCATCCCCACTTAACTGAATGTATCACCTACTATCTGTCATTCAACTCAAGTCATTAGTCATGCATTCAATGTCAATTGAAGTCAACTAGCATTCAACTAAAAATAACTACATGGAACTGAAGATAACTGAACCATAACTGAACTAAACTAAACTAAACTCCACTCATGTAAATATCAATTGCTAACTTCTAGGATCTTTACATGCATTACTCAAGTGTTATCTTCCTCCAAATAGTTAACTGAATTCAAGGTGGGTTCCACCTTCCATGTGGGCGCCCAATGTGATCCTATTTTTTAGGAGCTCCTCTTGGGCATCCCCACATGTTCCTATCATTTAGAATTAATTAAAAATGTCAAATTACATGTTTATTTCATTCAAATTTAATCTCTTTCTAATCCTAGAGTTGGGGAACACTTTCTAAGGACTTATGAGATACATGAAATATGTTTAGGATTGCAATTAAATAGCATCCTATTCCCAACATAGTGTGGGTATGAACATACCGAACTCCCCTATTTCTCTTCATTAACTAAACTATGAATCCCTCAGGGTCATATTTCCTATATGCTCGGATCTTCATATTGTAATGACTGAGATAGTGCTCCACAATATTTCTCCATTCATATGTAATCATGACAAAAACAAAAAACACATTGTATGTAGGGAATAAAGTTTCCTTTTGCTTCTCATCCAAGAAGAAATCATCTACATTCCCTAGCTACCACATCACCTCCAAAAACCCAATCCTCATAGGCACTTCCCTGGGGAGTATGTGGGGTGTCAATTGTGTGCCAAATACCCTTAGAACTATATAGTTGTTATAAGGGATTACACCCCCCCAGTTGTGAGAAATATGCAAATTAGGCCTCCTTTCAGTTGGCCTCAAAAAATCATGTAACTCCTTGGGGATCCTAGGTACATCCACCATTAGAGCATGTCTCAATTTGATGGCAAAAAGATTTGTTGCAGTCACATAGTCGGTCTTTTTTTCATTTCTATCCAATATAGGGGTCCATGACTGCACTGACATCTCAATACCATCCACAACCCTTTTAAGTTTCATCTCCTGACCAAAATAGTCTACACCTTTGAAAAGAAACATATGCATAAAGAGTGAAAACCACCAAAATATGACACCAAGTTTCCCACCCTTCAAGGCCACCAATCCTTTGTGAATTTCCTCTACTATATAGGTGGAAAAATCATATAAGGTATTTATGTTAAGATGTTGGATACTCAAAGCCATGTACATATGGGCCATTGGCATGCTAGAGCTAGGATCAAACCCTAAAATTTGGCATAGGGAGTAAAAGGTATTTTGAAAATATGGTTCAAAATACTTAATAGGGAGGGGCTCAACATCAGAGGGTCCCAAAGTAATATTTCTTTGTTGATTCCCTTCCCTACTGATATCAAAAAATTGGTCAACACCGACACCCCGAAGTTGTGTTTTACCCTCTTGTATTCCTCCCTCAACATCTACTCATCAATCTTAACCATGTCATTGCTCCAAATGCTCAACTTGAACACATATGCAACTTCTTCCTTATTAACCCATACCATATTCTGTCCATCATGAGCTCTAAAAACCCTAACCAGAGGGTCATAGTTCACAACAATTACTTTGAGAAGATCAACATCTATGAACATGTTGGGTACAACCAGTTTACCCATTCCAACCTCCAAGGGTTCCAAAAAGGGATACCAAACATTCCTATTTCCAAACAATCCTTGGAAAAGTTTCCATCCAAAGTATAATAGGGCAACATCTTTAATTGTACAATATTTATCAATGATGCCAAATTTAGTTCCAAGGCCAAAGTACATACATTGTCCCTTTGATTTCTTAGAGTTTGAAGATACCAATTGTTTGGTTAAGTCCTATGATAGAGATCTTTTAGCGGGCTTCGAATCAAAAGATTTTTCTTTTGACGTAGATGCTTGGACTTTTGGTGCCATAGTAATAGAGTTTGTGCAAACTAGGGTTTACTACTCAACAAATTTCAAGCTTACATCTAGGGTATAGATTGATGCAAGGAAATAACAAGACTAAACATGTTAATTGTTCGAATTGAACGTCAAACATTAAAATAAATACAATGAAACCATAAACCCTAATGACAGAATGATAGAATGAGCAATTACGACAAATTTTTAAACAACTGAGAAGCAAGATAGTAATTTTACTTACTAGTTTTGCGGACTCTTGAAAACCCTAATTCTTGTTGTCGAACGAGCTTGAAAATTTTAGCGAGAACTCCTTAGACATGTTAAATGCTTTAAAATTTTGCAATTATACTTTAAGAAAGTTTTATGGCTTTGAAACATACCAATTAGCAATTTGGTAGCTCTGTGTCATATCCGCCATTATGGTTCGCTTGCGCAAACCAAAATGGCTGATAAAACTCATTTTCCCTCAATCTTGAACTTTGAATTTTAACCGTCAATCTCATAGTGAGATGGCCCAATAGATGACTCAGATTTGGTCAAATAAGTTTGAAAATATGATTACAAATGGTTGTCGCCATTGACCAACTGAAAAATGCCATGTGGATTTATCTCTATGTCACTCTGTGAGCTCCACCATCTCCACAAGCATTGAAACTGTTTATGTGTCAACCTACCCACTTCCCCTCTAGGTTTAAAGTGTATGAATCTTATGACAACGGGGAGGTAGGGAATGGGTGAGATTCATTTGTTAGAAACCATAGTAACCATTGATTTGAACACCTTTAGTCATTGGTGCCTTCGAGCAGTGGTAGGACCTTCCAAAAGGGTGTCCAGGTGTCGCCTACCCGCTATGCCGCCGACTCTTTCATTTGATTAATTTAATCCCACAGGATGGAGGGGAACCAATAGAAAGCAGTCAATGGGACCCACCAAACATAACAAAGGATTTTAATAAGCACGTGCACTTATTACATGACTTAAAAGGGGCCGCTTGCCTAGGTTTATAACATGAATGATATTGAGTGAATATTAAAACCCAAACTTAGGGAAAGAACAAGAATTAAAGAATTTTATGACCCGCATAAGACAAGGAAATATTTATAAGGATTCTACGGGTAGAAACCGAGAAAACTAGGCTCAAGGGATTGGTGAGTAAACAAACACAAAGGCATAAGATATGACTTAAGAAACTAAGAATGGGTAAAACCCGGTCAAATTTGAATTAGATTATTAGAATGTAGGTAAAAGGAAAAGACACTATACCATATTTAATTTTGAATATAATATCGACCTATCTTGCTCTGTAGTATTGTATTCACTATCATCTGACTCAAAATAATCAATGGTTATTTATAAGTTATGGATGTTGAACTGTTAGCTTCTATTCAAGGAATGGATTAATATTCCTTTTTGTAAGAACTTATGAAAAGCAATGATAGGATCAAGAGATCAAAGATAGCACAAAAGAGAGAGAGAGAAGATGAGAGAATATGATGATTGTATTCTCAATATGCATGAAGATGCTCCATTACAAGTATGTACAAGGCTTGCTTATAAAGGAAAGCTAGGACACAATGAAGGGTCATGAATGAGACAAGTGTCCCAATCGTGTGTAGGGTAAGTAGAAAGAAACAATAGATAATTCCATGAAAGGTGGATCACCCACCTAAAGTGGAATTATCATGTCACAAAAAGTGCAGATAAAAAGGTGATAACTAGATCACACCACAAAGAGTGGGATTTCTCCTACACACACTTCCCTAAGCGTCCTAATCACATCTCTCAATATATGCACAAACCTAGATGCAAGATGCAAATAACTAGGTGTCACAAGTGCAACCTATAATGATATGCATTCCCTAAGTAAGCTTAAGTAAAGTGTAATAAGTAAAATATTTATTTACACCAACACTTTTAGTTATTTATCAAAGATTGTGTGAATGACAATGCAATATGAATTTATAAGTAGTGTGATAAGTGTTTTTCTTTAAAAATGATACAAAATCACATATCAAATTTAATACCACGAAATATAATATAAAACATAAAATATCACAATTTCATGGAATAAAATATAAAATATCATCAACTGCAGTTTGGAATATGATTTACGAAGTGCAATATAAAATAAAATATCATGAAGTGCAATGATTCACAATTTCATGGATTACAATATAAAATATCATCAACTACAGTGTGGAACGATGTAAACTGATTCATGAAGTGTAGTATAAATGTACCTAAAAGTTGTTAATTCACTTCCATTTCCAAATGGAGTCAGGGTCCTCAAATTGACGTTCAACTTGAGATAAAGTAACAGAGTCATCTTGATTGTAAGTTTGTTCTTCATTTTCTTTGACTTGCGTCTCAAATTCAGCATTCATTGTGTCACTATCATTTGTCCCACTACCATTGCCGGTTCCACCAGTACCAACATTTCGAATTGGAGTGTTGCACAACCCGGTCCCTCTTCTTTTGCATGTGGACCTCCAAATTGTGAGTGCCCTTTCAAAAGGGAATTTTTTGACATACACAGTTCCTTTCATCCTCAAGAAATTTTCCAAATTCTTGTCTAGTTTGTTTCTTAACTTTGATTTCAAAAACACCAATGAACTAAAAACTCTCTCATCCTCTATTGACCCCAATATCATTGTTTGACATAAATTAGTAAGTTTGAAATATTTTGATATTGTATCACACAATATTTCACTCTGACCTAAGTTTTTCAAACCTTTGCTATTGATCTCGGTTCAAAGGCCTTCTCCATGCCCATGGAATTATATTTGTCCCTCATAGCTACTGCAAAATTCTTACATTGTTTTCTAAGCTTATATTTATTTAAACTTCCTTCTATTGTCTACTCATTTTATGTTACACTTTTGAAAAAAAAATCGATCAAGATATTTACTTGATCATGAAAATATTTTGGGCTTTCTCAGTTTACCCAAAATTGAGGAAACGCAATACCCATGGCTTCAAGTATTTCATGTCAAGGGAATCTTTCAAAAATCTCTAGGGAAATAGATTTTGCAATTTCCTTCAAATTATCACTAACAAATTTAACAATGTCGTTAAAATCTTCCTCTTTAATAGGTACTTCTTTGCTAGAGCACTTGCCTGTCTTACAATGGTACATTGGTATCTCATATCCACGTACATAGATACATCAGTGCCCACTTGCATTAAACTATAAATAATTATTAGGATTATTCAAATCAATAATTTTTTGCCACATGAAATAATTTGGGCTCTCTTGTGTTAGATCTAGATATAGATGATCGAGGGCCAAGCATGCATGTTTACGTAGTTTGACATATTCATTAATATACATAGTTCCATCTTGGGTTGTATTCACAAGATTGTTCATTTCATTCAACATGGGGAGAAGACTATCTAAAGTCAAAAGTGTCTCTATATTGCTTAAACTATATAAGAGGTCAGGAGCTTTTTCTACTGTGCTACGATGCGTATACATTACTCCAATCAAGGATTGATATTTTGAAAGAACTCATTGCGTTGGTCCATGCAGGGAGATCCATATAGTATCAACATCCTTGAGAAGCTTGTTTCTTGGTGTTATTCCCTCAACAAAATTTTGAAATTCTACAAAACGTTTGGGACTTCTGTAGAAGTATGCGTAGATCTCGCGGACTAGATTTTCAACTTTTGATACTGTAGGCAACTTGCTTACAATTTTGAATGCTAAATTCATTCTATGGGACATGCAGTGAATGCCAAGCATGTATGGTGCACAAGTAGTTTGTAACTTTGTGCAAAAATCACTCCTTTGACCTTGCATCACTACAGCTCCATCAGCTCCTACACACACCAACTTTTGGTAATTGTCAACTCATTCATACCTACAATTTCATTCAAAGATTTATTGACTAATTCAAATAGATTTTGCGATGTTGAACTATCCTTCATTTTATGAACATAGAGAAGATGAGCTTAGAGAACATGTTTTTTAATAGTATACAAATGCATACAGACCCAAGAAGTATTGTCTATCACAGTAACTTCATCTAAAGATAATGCAATGAAGTTTGACTCTTTTACTTTCTCCTTTAAATATTTATTTTCCACTACAGCAAGATGATTTTCCCATTCCCATCCAATGTTTACTGACCAATGTAAGAAAGGAAAGTGAGGAACACCCAAAAAATATAATAAACTACAATATTCTAAGTAGTCTATCATAGGACGCCCTTTAGACAAAATATGAAAAACAACACTCATCTGAACAATTTTTGATAGATTTGCTCCTTCCGTTGCTTTTCCAAATTGAGCCTCAAGTGTACCTTGACATGCAACAAGCTTTGACATTCTTTGGTTATGCTCTTCATAATCCACAACATACTTAACATGAAGACATTCTTCCTTTGATTTCCATTGTACGACTGATTGTTCCTTTTCGTCTATGATTTTTTTTTTTTCATAAACTTTACCAATATGCTTCTGTATAGTGTCAAGCTTTAGCTACAACTTCTTGTCTCTTCTACATTTCCAACTACAAATCATACACATGCATTTTGTTTCACTTTCAACATCATTTTCTTTACCCATTGGTACAATGAATGGGTAGTTTGACAACCAACCAAGTTGAAAATTCCTTGTCATTTCCCACTCGTGCCCCATTTTTTATTTTCCTTTTCTTTTCTTGCTACCAACATCATCCTGATCCAAGTCAATTATCTCATTTTGGCTAACTAGGGTATCCCTTGGAACATCTTTTGTGGTATTTTCATCCTCATTTGATACATTTAACTCAATGACAATCTCACCTTGACCTTTCGGTGGCAATGTGGTATTGTGAATGCCTTCTTCATTAATATTTGGTGGAAGAGTTGATGATGTAGATCCATCTTGATCTGATGGATCAAAAGCATTGCCAATTCCAAAGTAAGACTTTATGGTACCTCTACATTTTGGCTGTTTTGATGGCCTCCCAGTCCCTTCACCACCTTGAGGAGTCTCACCCTTGTTGTTCGACATATTGATCTCTCACTTCGAATAAAAGATGGAAAAAAATGTCTTCTTGTTTAAGAAGGACAAATAATATAGATCCCATTCCCTACTTAATATCATATTTAAGATTGAAGCAAGAATGGAAAAGAGATAAAGAAATCTTATAACACTATGAAGAAATGATCACTCACCTTTAGGTTTATGTTTTTCGGTTTTCGCTGACTTCCGAATCGAGAACTAAACAAAATGTGTAAGAATAAATGATAGTTTTGATTGTATTTATATCAATCCATATTTAGTGAATTTCATGAGATTTTTAAACGGTATATTAAAAATTTAGCGAATTTTGCATGCTTATACAATGATACATTGTAATTTTCAAGGAAAAATGTGTCCTCAAATGTAATTATTTTGTAATGTTATTGGCAAAAAAGGTCCTCATAAGCAACTATTTATAAATTTTAATTGGAGAAATGTGACTTCACAAGAAACTATTTGTAAAATTTAATTGGAAAAATGGGTCATGATACAATGTTGTTTTAATAGTATTGGTGAATATGTATGTGTTTTATTACATGCTTTTGGGATTCTAGGTGAAAATATTAATCGGTCCATTTGAAACACGTAGTTTGTTATGATGATTTTTTTGCTTAAATATGCCTCATAAAAAAAATCATTGGTGAATGGACTTGCATTGGATTGATACTTCATAAAATCTGAGCGATTTGGACACCCTGTTGGGTGCATTTAATTCACCAATTTTGACTTGGCCAATTTCTAAAATATTCCAATTGGCAAAGATTCGCCACTAAATTTTTCCCTGCTAGGCAGGGATAGTCATACATGTAGGTTGTTGCCACTATATAGAAGCTCTAGATATGTAGGAGACAACACCATGCTCACAAAAGGCTAGGATTATGAGGTTACCAAACCAATCTCTTCATCAAAGGGTAGGGCCATCTTACCAATTTGGTAGATGTGCAGGGAACTGCAATAAGTCCGTGGTTGGTGGAAAAGTGCTTGAGTGATGTTTCTCCTCATTCCATTGGTGGCCAAGATTTGAGAAGGATATTCTGGACCATTTTTATTTTCTATTTCAGCAAGCTTTTTGAAGATATGTATGTAATATTGTATCCATCTCTATGGAAAATTGTAAATGTGAAATGTTATCTTGAAATTATGTAATGTGAAATCATTACTTGTATTAATGAAATGATTCTTTTATTATGCAATGGGAAAGTTTGGAATATTTTGTTTCAAATGTGCATGAGTTGTTCAAAAGAAAATATTTCTTTTATTGCTCATAATGTTAGTAGCATAAACTATTCACTTGTGTGTAAAACATAGTAAAATTATTGGGTAGAACAATGGGCATGTTACATGTGGTATGAGAGCTACTAGGTTCAGCTCTAGAACCTATGTGCTCACTATCTTTCCAATCCAATATTACATGATTCTAATGTTTGGAAATTATTGTGCCAAGATGGTGCGTCTCAAGATGATTGCAAGGAAGTCAGCAATCAGAAATGAGCGCTACCTATGGGCCAAGAAGGAAAGGGAAGCCATTGTTTGAAACATAGAGGGAACCAAGTATGAAAAGACCATTTGGTTGAGTGATACTGAGACTTTCAATCATGCCTTATCATGAATTAATTAATAGAGGAGAAGGATGCGAGAGGTTATCAACTTTATACCTCTTTCCTCATTGGCCAAGTCAAATTCTTCACCACTTTCCAGAGATATGCCCTCAGAATGTAGTGTTAGTCCAGTCATGATATTTAGGGATCCTTGTGTTATTTTGTTAGCATAATCTATTGTAATAGCATTAAGTGGTGAATCAGAGGAATATGTACCTCAAAACTATGTATCTAAGGATAGGTCTAAGGGTTATTTCCCTTTTGAAAATGTATGTGAACAAAAATTTGAGGGGTATACCCCATGTAGTTATGTATTGGAGAGTGAATCCAAGGGATAATTTACCTTAGAATATTTGAATAGTCATTCCATGTAAACACAAGGATATTGAAATCCTTTTTTAATCTTAATGAAAAACATGTTTTGGAAAAACTTGTGTATGAGTTCTTTTACATAATTTCTTATGTGAATGTTTGTTCTTTTGAAATGTTTTCTTTTAGAACATTAATCAAACTTTCTTAGATCTAATTAAAATGAAACCTCCAATGTAGAAGTTGAAAAACCAACTTCACATTCCCCAAGAATCACCTGGAAGAAATCACCTATCACATGCAATAGATATTCAAAAAAAAAAAAGAGATGTTTTGTAAACCCTCAGAGCCAATATGTGCAAGAAAAAAACTAGAATAATGATTATTGAAAGTAATTGTTTTAAAAATAATACAAAATCCTTCAAAAAGGGAATCATGCAAAAAAGCAATACATGCACAACCCTAATCTTATCTTGAGAAAAAATACAGCTCAACTAGATAAGGATTATAATTATCCTAGGAATTGAAAAATGCCTAAGTAAACTTATGCTAAAGTGTAATTAAATAATTAATTACACCAATAACCCCCCATAAGTGCAACTTAGGGAGAAGAAAATTATTATGCAAGAGATGAGTCCCAGAAAAAAGGCCTGATCAGGTACTCATTTACAAATGCAATGCAAACTAAATCAAATGGGGTAAAGGAGAAAACCACATGGGAACAAAACTCCTCCCCAAAATAGAATGCAAAATGACTAAGTGATGAAAGATGGAGGACTCCATAAGACCCCACAAGGACACCATTCATCACAAAGATACATGAAAGAACCCCCCCAGAAGAGAGGAAAGAAGAGACCACATATCCCCCCTAGAATGAAGTAGCTTCAAAAGAACTGAAGAAACTGCATCTCCCAAAAGAAGTGAGAGGCAAGAGGCCGAATGAAAGAAATATCTAAAGGTGAAGTAGGTGTAGCCCAAGATGTCTCCATAGAATTAGTTGTGACCTCAACCAATGAAGAAATCAAAGTAGGTGAAGACTCAAGAGTAGCCTCCAGAGATGGATGATCAACAGGATCCTGCTGCACTGAAACTGAAGAAGCCACATCAATAGCCACAACAATAGCAACAGGAGGGGGAGGAGATGGAATGAAAGGCTCAAGAACAGGATCCAAAGTGAGAACACCAATGTTCAAGAAGCCAAATCTCTCCTCTGAATGATGATGCACACTAGAAGTGTGAGGAACAACTGTAGAAATAGAAGCACCATCAATGGCAAAATCGGTAAAGGAATACAACTGAGATGAGTGATCCACTATCTCAGTACCAATAACTTCTCTACTCTCCAAGTCTCTGATGATAACTGAATCAGGTGTGAAATCCACAGATCTCCCAATTCCTCCATGTGTGATCTGATAAATGGAAAGAAGGTTGTTTGTCAAGTGAGGGACACACAAGACATCCTGAAAGGAGTGGTCCCCAAAACTAATAGACCCCTTCCCTGTAACACTCATGTAAGTGTTGTTTCCCATCAAAATGGGAGACATAGTGCAAGGCTTAAAGGAAGTGAACGTAGACTGTGAAGATGCCATATGATGAGATGCTCCTGAATCTAGAAGCCATCTCCCTAATCCAATACCTGAAGAATCACAAATAGCATGTCCCTTCATATCTGATGAAGTATGTAAACCAGTTGTGCCTATGTTATGCTATTCTAAATAAGAAGAATGAGGAGAAGAAGATGATGTAGAAATACTAGAAGGCAAATCAATCCGATGTTTCTGAAGAAGATGTTTCAGCTCATCAATGTCCTTCTTGTAACAATTATGTTCTACATGTCCTTCCCTCTTGCAATATGCACATGCAGTCTTCTCCTTCCTAGATGATTTCCCCTTAGACGAGGAGGATGAATCTGAGGACTCCTTTTGCTGCTCATGAGGTTTGGAATCCTTTTGTTTCTGTTTCTTGCCTTTGCCTATAGAATCCTTCTAATCTCTGGGCTCCTATGATGCAATAAGTTCTTGTGATGAAGAATGTTTCACCGTTCTTGTGCAAGCTAACTTAGCTTTCTCTCGAGTGAGAGATGAAGAAAAGTCATCAAGAGATGGCATAGTGAATCTTGTACGAAGTGCATCCCTAGTGGCATAAAAGGTAGATACAAAAACTGAATAATTTTGTCCAAGCTTAGAAAGAATGGACAATATCAACTAAGAGTCTTCCTTATGAACACCACACTGTGACAACTATAATCTAAGAGACTTGAGTTTGGTGAAAAACTCCTGGATGCTATCAAAATCCCTAGGATTTAAGCCAATAAGCTCATTCTCTAACTAAAACCCTCTCATAGTATCCTGCTTCCCAAATAAAGACTCTAAAGTAGTCCAGATCTTATTGGGTGTAGTGCAAGATTCAATATGAAAAATAAGGTCAGATTAAAGAGACAAAAATAATGTACCATAAGCTTCATCACATCTATTAAACCACTTTCTCTTTTCAGTAGCACCTGTAGGTTTAATTTCTGTACCCATGTATACCCTATACAAACCTTTGTGTTTCAAATGAATCTCCATTTGTTTTTTCCAACCAAAATAGTTGAATGGAGTAAGGGGTACAATTTTATGTGTATCCATGATATAAAACAGCAATATATACTCTCAAATAAAAAAAAAATTCTCGTTGATCTCAAAAAATTAGCCTGATTGCATGCTTCCCAAGAAAATGATTGAAAAGGTAAAGGCTGAGATCAAACAATAATATCAGATACTTGGTAAAAAAAATAAAAAAATAGGTCTAATATTTGTGTAGAGCACTGAACCAGCTTTCCAACGCCTATTTGTTTTTGCAAAACAGAGTCAGGATGCAAAATTTATGCCTCCCAGAGTGAAAACAACAACTTTTGGATTTGACAAGCAAAAAAAGCATCAAAACTGAAAAATAACAAAATTAAACCTCCGCCACTAGAAAGAACATCAAACCAGATTTTTGACGATATCTCATTTTTTAAAAAATGCCTTCCTTTGCAAAAGTTATGAGAAAACAAAAAAGGGCCTGTAAAAGGCACTTTTAACACTAAACGGGATTAAAAAACAAGCACCTTCTCCTTCAACTCTTGGTTGCACATGAAACTATCTACTAGGGCTAAAGGGTTGAGATCCTAGTCCTTCAAAGGACCAATGGCTAAGGGTTTAGGGGCTAGTAGATTTGCGGGCGACAGAGTCTAGGCTCCTGGTCGCCAAAAAACCATCGACTGCAGGAGTAAGCCTGTGGGGGCTCAGTGCAAAGGCGGGCGAAGTGGTGAAAATGGGGGAGCCGCTGGGGCTGGTGGCTAGAACTGGTGGCCACCACCCAGACTGGTGGCATGGTGGTGGCAGGGGGGAATTGAACGGGAGGCGCATGAATTATTCCCCAAATTTTGATTTTTTAATTCTTTTTTTAATTTTTTTTGAAATTTTTGACCTTGATCTATGTGCCTTGGGGTCGTATGGCCTTGGGGAATTTTTTTCCTTTTTGATCAACTGTGGCCAAAATCAATGAAATGAAAGGTGTTTATGGGGTTTTTGGGCACTCTGAATGCGATGGAGACATCCGTTTTTCCCAAAAATGCACAGAAAAATTGCATACCCCCAAATCCACAAAAAAATAGTCTAGCTTCAAACCCTTGCATAGTTGAAAACACTACGAGAGAATATCTTCAAATCATGAATAGGAAGCAACAAGTCTGGAGCTCTGATACCATGTAGAAGTTGATAAATCCAACTTCACAAAACCCAAAGATCACCTGCATGCAAATAACTTGTCACAAAAAAGAAGACATTCAAGACAAAAGGAAAAGGTGCTCTGAAAGCTGAAAATGTATTAATTAGAGAGAGATAAAATACAATGATCAATCCTTATAAAAGGAGATTGTGCAACCCTAAAGAAACCCTAATAGGTAGACATTTAATAATTAATATAATTTTCAAATGTCACAATATGCAAACTAAAGTGAAATCTTAAGAGAGGAATAAAGGTAACTTAATTAACATAATTAAGTTAAAACCTTTACTCTAACACCCCCCCTTAAGATGAGCAAGAGTGAAACTACAAAAAAAATGGTTAGAGCAAGAACTAACTTTGGGGAAAGTCAAGAAGTGGGTCAAGGTGCTGAGTATGTTGAAGCCAAGTTGGATCACATTTTGGCTATGATGGATGAAACAAGAGAAAGAATAGGAAACCTTGAGAAGGAGGTAAGAGGGAAAGAAAGGGAGGAACAAGAAATTCCAAATAATGAAGAAGAAGGGGAAAATTCCCTTGATCGTACTCAATCTAGTGAGCATGAGGATGATGAGTCACAATCTAGGTTGAAGGGAACCAAAAGAAAATGACTAGAAAGTGAGCTATCTTGTGACATGAGAAAGATCACACCTCTAAAATTTGAAGGTAGTACCAATGGGGATGCAGTGGAGGCATGGCTCACAGAGATGGAAAAGTATTTTGAAATCAAAATTTACTCTAAGGTCACTAAAGCCATGTGGGTAGCATTTCAATTGGTTGGTGAAGCATCCAAATGGTGGATGAATAAGAAGATGGAGCTTGGGATTAGTTCCCTAAGTATTAAATGAAGTGAATTTGTTGAAATCTACCATAAGCGGTTGTCACCTCAACTCTTCTATGACCAAAAGCTCACTAATTTATAAAATTTGCAGCAAGGTGATTCCTTGGTGAATGAATATTGGGAGAAGTTCACTTGTATCCTGAGATACGTACCCATGTTCCAAAAGGATGAATGGTTTCAGATAAGGAAGTTCATTATGCATCTCAATAACCAAATAGGTGGAGAGGTAGATATACATGGTCCAACTACCATGGACCTATTATATGAGAAATCCATAAAGAAAGAACAAAGGCTCAAAGCTATCTCAAACTATTGTGAGAAGAACTGAAAGAAGTTCAATTGGTCATAGGCCAATCAAGCTTCAAAGAAGCCTAGTGAAGGGAAATTTTTTCAAAGGAAAGGGGACAAAGGACCCCAAAATAATTGGACTGAAGCAAGAAGGAATCATAGGGGAAGCAACAACAACTACAACAACAATACTAGTCGGAATGATAGTATTCTGGAAGGCCTACAAAAAAAGGGGGAACTAGTGAAAGGATGTTTTACATATGGTGGAGATCACTTTACAAACTAGTGCCCCAACAAGTTGAAAAGGTCACAACACATGGGAACCCTCTTCCTCCTCAAAGAGCTTCATTCCACGACACTAGTATCTTTGAGGAGGAAGAGGGTTCCCATGTGTTGTGACCTTGTCAACTTGTTGGGGCACTAGTTTGTAAAGTCTTAGGTACTTTATCTAGTACTCCCATATCAATTTTAATAGATACTAGTGCCATGGAAAATTTTATTTCTCCTAGAATAGCTAGTAAAATTTCTAGGAAATTTGGCTACATGGAAAAGTCTTGGGTTGTTGAATATGGAAATCAAATAAGAGCTAAAGTGGATCAATGTCTATTCAAAGCAAGGATTGAAATTTCAAGTTTCTCTATGGAAGTGAATTTGTATGTAGCTCCCTTAGGTTCATATGATGTCATATTAGGGATGAATTGGTTATGGAAACATAGGGCTAAAGTAGATTTTCATGAAAAAACAATAGAATTCTTAAATGATCTTGGAAACTGGGTGCCATTGCAAGGAACACCTAGAGAAGTTAAGCTATGACAGATATCCATTGTACAGATGCATAGAGAGAAGAAGAAAGGTTTTCAACTCTTCATAGTGAAAATGGAGAAACTTGAGGAATGCAAAGAGTTCATTTCTCAAGATGATGTAGTATATTATGGACCTCATGGCTCCCAAGATGTCAAAGAAGGTGAGGTGGTGGAATCTAGAAAAACGGATATGGAGAAATATATTATCCTACAGATATTTGCAAATGTATTTCTAGATTAACTACTGAGATTACCTCCCAAGATAGTATTTTATTTCTCCATCAACTTAGTTCCAAGGTTAGAGCTTATATCAAAAGTATCATATAGGATGACCACAACTGAATTAATGGAGATAAAAGCACAGTTAAAAGAATTTTTGTCCAAGGGATTGATAGGACAGAGTGTTTCACCCTAGGGAGCACTAATTATCTTTGTGAAGAATAAAAATGCTACACTGCACTTATGTATTGACTATCAATTACTTAACAAAGCAACAATAAAGAATAAAAATCCATTGCCATGTATCAATAATCTCTTTGATAAGATGCAAGGAGCAACAGTGTTTTTGAAAATTGATCTATGTTCAAGTTATCACCAACTAAGAATCAAGGATGAGGATATTTTTAAAACAACTTTCAGGACTAGGTACGGTCATTACAAGGTTACAGTCCTACCTTCTGGCTAACGAATGCACCTGCAACATTCATGAACCTAATGAATAATGTATATAGAGTCTTCTTAGATAGGTTTGTGTTGATCTTCTTAGATAATATTTTAATCTACTCCAAAAATGAAGAGGAACATCATCAAAATTTAGAGATTGTTATCCAACGGTTAAGGGAGCATAAGTTGTACAAAAAACTATTGAAATGTACTTTATTTTAGAAGGAAGTAAAATATTTGGGTCATGTGATTTTAGTTGATGGGATTGCAATTGATCTAGCGAAGATAAAAGTAGTGATTGAGTGGCTGGTACCTAAGAATGTTCTAGAAGTTAGAATTTTTATGGGTATGGATGGATATTATCTAAATTTCATTATGAAAATTTCAAGAACCTTTCCCATCACTTCTTTGCAGAGGAAAGGGAAGAATTTTGAGTGGTTTGAGAAATATCAAGTGGGATTTGATCAACTCAAGGATAAGTTGACCACAACTCCGATACTAAAGCTACTAGATCCCGATGGTAACTTTATTGTTATCACAAATGCTTTAGGAGAAGATTTGGGTGGAGTATTGATGTAGGAATGGCGAGTAATAGCCTATGCATCAAGAAAGTTGAATCCATATGAGAAAATTATACTTGGCATGTTAGTAGTTGTTGTCCATGCATTACGAATGTGCAGATATTATCTGTTGGGGAAACTATTTGAACCAAAGATGGATCATCATGGTTTGAAGTATTTGTTTACTCAACCTAATATGAATGCACGACAAAGGAGATGGTTGGAATTGATATATGATTATGATTTCAACATCAATTATATCAAGGGAAGGGAGAATCAAGTTGTTGATGCTCTAAGTTGTAGGAGGCATATCTCCTTGATGATATCAATCCAAACTAGCTTCAAAGGTCAAGTGTTGCAAGAATCCAAGGGTGATGAGTTTTATGAACAAGTCAAGCAAGCACTCTTAGATAATCCGCAAGATCAAAGGTACAAAGGATATCACTTAGAACTTGTAGAAACATAAATTATATTGATTGGTATCATGCACTCGATTTTGATTCACTAATTTCAATTCTTCCCTAATCATGTCCATGCTAACCAATTAATTGAATAATATTTATTTAATTAATTTAATTTCCTCCTTAATTGGATAATACACTTCATCAAATTATTTCATCAAAATTCCTCTTTGATTAAATAAATCAACTTTATTTAATTAAGTTGTAATGTTCCTCCTTGGATTAAATAAATCAACTTTATTTAATCCCAATGTTCTTCATTTACTTGAATAAATCATTTTATTTAATTAAATTTATCTCCCAACTATCCTCTCATTTGATTTAAATAAATCTAAATATCTAAATCAAATTTCAAATCAAACTAACTTCATCTAAGTTAATTAATCCTAATTAACTCCTAACACTAATCCTCCATTCCTCTTGCTTTTGCAAGTTGCACATGTAAATCAATTTATTTGATTTATTAATTCCTCCTATTTTCATTCAAATGTGGCATATTCTTGGAATGTTCCAGTTATTTGAATTCTCCCTCCCAAAGGACTTTTGTCCTCCAACTTGGCATTAAAGGATCTTACATGTCCTCTCCTTGAGCCAACTTGGCATTAAAGGAACTTACATCCCCTCTTGCACAAGTCACTTCTTCAAATTCAAATTCCACCTACATGCATTTAACATGCACATTGTTCAAAATGTGTTCCACTCTCCTTCATTAGCATGTTGACAAGTGGCACAATGCCATTGGTTCAAATGTTAATCCCACATTCAAGCTTATCAAGGAATTGGGAAAGGGCTACTTTCCACATCAAAGTAGCACCAATTCCCCCATGGGATGTTGGTTTGAGCATTTTGAATAAGATTTCATTAGCTTTTATTTCATATTTCATCTTGTTTTCTTGTTCTTGTGTTTTGAATGAATTTCATGGGGAATGTTTGGTTTGAACTTGTTTAAGGACTAATGTTTGCTTGTTTGTCTAGGTTTGAGCAGGTTTAGGCAAAGCATTCTACATTTGGTGCTAGGAGGGCACAAATCTTAAATTTAACACATTTTTTTGGTCAAACCTATTGTTTTCTCTTTTCTATTTCTTCTCGGGATACAACGACACTGAAGAAGACAAACAACAACACTATTAGTCCAACATTGCTATATAGCAACGCTATTAGTCCAACATCCCTATATGGCGATGCTACCACTGCATTTGGAGGATGATATTGAAGCAATTCTCCTGAGGGTTGGATCATCCAAATTTCAAAGGATGATGCTGGAGAAAATAGCAGCACAATTGCAGTCTCTATTTTTCCATAGAGTGATGCGAGTTTCCATAGAGCGACACTGAAGCCTCCAAATAGCGACAACTTCATGGATTGCAACGCTGGGTTGGGGTAAAAGGTCAATTTCCAATTTTATTTTAACATGTGCTTTTTAATATTGATCACCTTTGACTTTTAACCTATTTTGGGGCTCTATTTCTTATAGGCTAATCAACTTGTGCAGGTTTGGTGATCAAGAAGAAAAATAGGAAACAAAGGGGAGGCTTCTTATGGCACCTTATTTTTCATGGTTGTAAAAAGTTTTCCTTAACACTTTGGGAACATTTATAATCCCATCATTGGATATTGTTATCTTCAGCTTTAGAACTTAACTACATTTCGTTTGGGTTTTAAAAAAGAATAATACAAAAGCTTTCTTTTACTCAAAGTTGGTTAAAAAGAACCCTAGAAACTCACTACATTTGATTTTGGGTTTTAAAAATTGAACAAGCAAACTTCAAACACTTGATTTTGGTGCTATAAAAAGAACTCACTATTGTCTTTGGAGATTTAAAATGAACAGATGCTTATATTGTTTTGTAATTTTTTTACAAACTAATACCATCGAAATGCGTATGCACTTCTCTCACACTTCACGATGATCTTGAGAATCAAAAGAATTTTGGTGATATTAGGTTGTCTAAAAGATTGTCTCCACATTTCGAATTTGTGCTCTTAAAAATTGAACAAATCTTGCTAGTGTGAGACAAGTATATTGCGTGTGTTCTCTCTTTGTTCACACAAACAAAGATTGATCGAACTATGGATGCACTTACTCAACTTTTGTTTACCTTTAGAGGGCCTTCCTTGGTGGGAAAAAGTACTCACCCCAAGGGAATGACCCAAGCAGTAACGAGCATAAGCCAATCTCTTCCAAACCGCTATATAAATTTGTGGTTGCGATGAAAATCATAAACAATGGGAAGTGGTGCATAATAACTCTCCCCCAGTGTCTTTATGATGCGTAAAGCCCTTGTTCTAAAGTTTGGGAGATCTCTCACAAGGATTTTATCATTGCACCCCCTAAAATGGATGCCCTTACTATGAACCTTTGTTTAGAATCCAAAATCTCAATATTTGTTGGCGTCACGAGGCCAGACCTCTAGAGCCGTCCCACATACTTGTGATTCTTTGTAGAGATGAAAATTTTGTCATGGGAGATTCATGAGAAATGAAGCTTGGATGACCTACAGAAGCGAGTTCTGCGGAGGGGAGCTAGTGTGGTCAAGCTTCTAGTCATCCACTATGAATAAGCATAGCTTGATTTATCCAAGTGGGAATTCAACAAATATTTTATTTTTCCATCCTAGGATTTTGAAATTTTGAGTCAGTTAAACACATTGTTTGGATCCAAAATCTTGAAAAAAACATTCAACAAAGACATAAAATTTCAATCCTTTAGAAAGAAGTAAATACCTTTAAAAAATCCAAGTGCTACTACTTGTCCCTAGGGATTTCATCCCTAGAGGCTTCTAAGTATTTGGGTTTGTATCTTAATTTTCTCTCTAAAGTCAACATTAGGGAACTATTGCTTTGATTCTCTTGATTTCCACATAATGGAATTTGTGGGATGAAAACGAATTGAGACATTAGACATTTAGTTTGAAAAGATAAGAAAGAAAGTGTTTGTGGTAAAAAGGATCCATTAAGCAAAGATAAAAGACAAATTGAAACTCACACGTGTTTTCTCAAATGATTTCCCACAAGATCAAAGTTCCAAAACCAAATTCCATCAATTGAAACAAATATCTTAGTCCAAGAAACCTCAAGAAACGTTAGTCTATACTTTACGTGGTTAGAGAAATATTTCTCTATAACTTTTACAAACGTGCATCAAAGGATAACCCAAACTTGTACTCATTGTATTATTGTCAAAATCCAAGTATTTTTCAACATTTTGAGTATTTCACTTTTTAGAGTTAACAAGTTCTTGGAAGTATAGCATGTTCTTCAATACCCAAGTCTTGTAAACAAAAGTCTCTATAGGTTCACCTAGGATCAAAATCAACACTTTCATCCATCCCCCAAACATCAATCAAAACCCATCTCACAAACAACTCTTAGAAATCTTGGAAAAAATCCTTCATACTAGACTTTTGGAAAAGCCTTTAAATCAAATCAAAATCATCTTGTTTGAATAAGTGTGTGTGGATGCATCCTTCTTCATACATTTAGTTAAATTATCACCTTGTGGAAAATTTTATTCCAAGACAACATCTAACCTCTTCGAATTTATGAGTTCATTATCAAATCCAAATCAAATCAAAATCAAATCCAAATCAAGTCAAAATCAAATCCAAATCAAATCCAAAATAAAAAATATGAAGTCCTAAAGTCTAGTATCTCCTTCAAGGTTTCTTAAGAGCTCAATCATTCACACCACTCATCTGTCATAATCTCATCACCACCCTATGATCCTTAACATCTTAGAATTTATTTTTTGTACCTAAATTTTAGACCAATCTAAGGAGTTAGAGGTTCACCTCTCACATTCCTAAAAATTGATCCTTATTTTATGGTCCAAACTAGATCTCAACACCAGAACATGAAAACAAACAAAGAAACATCCACTTCAATCGGATCTAGCAATCCCCCACTCAATCTTCCTCAACTTCCACAAGATCTTCAAGAGGGAGGTTTCCAAGTGGAGGATATCACCAACAATGTCTTACAAATGACTAAAGATGAAATAATTGAAATGGTCCAAAATCTTGAAAATCACAAAATTGTCAACACAATTGATGAGACTTAATCCTTCACAATACATGTTGGAATTGGCTAAAGAGGGGGCTAAAATCCCTTCTAACTATGATGTAAGAAGTATTGCCTCTTGGGATTATTCCATCGGTCTCATTCACACCTTCCTTCCAAAGAATCATTCAACCCATCCCACAACCAATTTCATCTCATGATCCAAGTCAACGCATAGTTACCAAGGGGAGTCTGTTGGTTCATGCTATTCAAAGGCATCCCCTTGTAAATAACCAAGACTTGGATGCGAACACCATCTTGGGCCAATCTGTTCCTCAAGATCTAAAATACCCATATGTTCTTCTTGTCTTTCATGACACCAACAATCCATCCACCTTCTCCACAACACTAACATATTCCCTTAACACACAAGTCTCTCTCCCCATGACTTCACAAGAACAAGGGGGACTATTTGGACAAGGGGGAATATTTGATCCCTCATCATCACTTTCTCAACGAAACACACCCCCCATCTTCTCACCATTTCCCCCTCTACCATTGACATCCACACCAATTCTTAGTTTAGGGAAACGCCCTTTACCAATCCTCATCAACTAAATCAAAGCAATCCTCCAATCATGAATCAAATCAACATACAAAATCCTCTGATCATGCCACTGATATCACAACACCAGGTGGCACCAATCCAAATGACACAATTAATCGCTACACCATCTATAAATGTGGTCTCCCAATGACCTAGCATATCCACCACACAACCCCCTATGATCAATCCAACAACACCTCAACAAACTCTCATGACAACATCTCATACCATTCCAAATCCTCCACCTCCATGACCAAAACCAAACATGGAAAACCAATATAACAAAAAAACTCACACATAGGCAAAGAACAAGAATGTAACTAACGATGGTGTTGTTGACGCCAAATTTATCATCAATGCCCCTAGGAAAAATACACAATCATATAAACAACTGCAAATCAATAACCAGAACAACACACAAGACAACACAATATCACAACCACCCAGTAATCAAGGGGGACCACCCCCACGAAACAAGTATTGCCCCAAACGAAAATACACACCCCTTGGGGAATCAATAGAATTTGTCATGAAAAAAATGGTAGAAGAGAATCTCATTAAAATCCTCGTTTATGAGAATTATTAGGATCCCCAAGTGAAACTGCCATGGTATAATGAAAATAACCTTTGCAATTTTCATAAAATCAAGGGGCACATGACGACCAATTGTATGAGATTGAAAAAATTGATCCAAGACCTCATCAATGATAGAACCATAAATGTTGAACAACCAGCAAGAAACCAGGACCCAAAGATATACATGAATTTGATGCCAGATCACAATAAATGGAAAAACCATGGAAAGGAAAAGTATAACAATGTCAACTATGTTTACAACCATTTTGTTTCATCCTTGGATGATTGGGTCAATATTGCCAATGTCAAGGGAGCTAGAGCCAACTATGGAGTCACCGCATGTGGTGAAAGAGTTACCGTTCCTAGACCATCACAACCATCCAAGGAACCAACCTCTAATCCAAAATCTATTCCCAATGGTTATAATGTCTTGGACCAACTAAAAAGAACCCCTGCTCAGATTCTCCATCATGAAATTACTAAAAATCTCACCCACACACAGGAAAATCCTAGAGGAAGCATTGGCTTCATCCACTGTCCCCACAGATCTTGATGAAAATAAGTTCCAAGCTATTGTCTAACACATCACCACGCCACATCTCCTAACATTTTCTGATCAGGATCTCCCAACTCAATCATCTCATAACCACACACTCCATCTCGAGGACTTGGTCCATAAAAATGAAGTCAAAAGAGTCTTGGTGGATGGGGGTGCAGGTATGAATATCTGTACTCTCAAGCTAATAAAGAATCTAGGATTCTCTGAGGATGCCATTGAAAAAGGTAAAGGTATTACAATCATGGCATATGATGATCAAGAAAGAGTGTCTCAAGGCACTATTTGACTCCCTAATCAAGTAGGGCTAACCATCATGGAAACTACCTACCAAGTCCTTGATCTTGAATTACCTTGTAATATCCTCCTGGGGCACCCATGGATCCGTGGAGTGCAAGCTATCACCTCTACCTTTCATCAATGTGTCAAGTTTCCCTATCAAAATCAAGAGGTCACAATCCATGGTGATCCCAAGCCATTTTATTATTGCAAGAATCTAGAAGAAAAGTACTACAAGATCCCTCAAGTCCCAAAGAATGATGAAGGCCCTATGAATCCATATGTAGACCCATCTACCTTAGCCTCCACTTCTGAGACAGACACCCATGATTCCTGACATCTCTGATATCAAGGTCATTACCCAAGACAATGAGTGCGGGGATTATAAATTGAAGAAGAGTGCCTTTGTAATAGGAGAGTTACCTCAATCTCCTAGGTCTCATGGCCAACCTCAACCAATTGACACATCAACCCAAAATTTTAAAGAAAACCCCTCTAGATTCAGATGTTGGGGGGGACCTAAGTTAGGAAGTGGTGGATGAAAAGGACATATCAAGTCTGCTATACCAAGATGAACTTGGCATGTGCCTGATCTTCCCATGGATGATAATAGCAAAGGACTATAGATAATGCAAGGATGGGGCTACAACAAAAATAAAAAACTTAGGAAAAATGACAATGGTCTTCTAGAACCTACCATTCTTGAGAAGCGTATAAGGAATCTTGGCCTTGGATGTACTCCTCCAAAATTAACCATACTTGGCAAAGGTTCCCCGGTTAGAAAAGTCAAAGCTTCCCCCTTGATTCCAGTATCGATTACTTATCCTTTTGAAGAACCCCTCACTGACCTACCTATGCTATTCAAGGATTCCTCCCTTCTCATGATTAGTACCCCATCTTTCAAACCAGATGACCTGACTACTGAGCTAAAACTTGTCTATCCCTAACTCATCGATTACGACCAACGAGGAACACCAATTTTAGACACATTTGAAAACAATGAGGCTCTCTCAGAATTCATGGGACTGTGGGATATGATACCATGTGGAGATCATAAAGCAAGATTTGACATTTAGTTGGACACACATGCCTACTATGGGGAAATGATTGAATCCTCAGTCGCAAAAGTGAAATTTTAAAAGTAATATCTAGGTATTTGAGTGAAAACCACAATGTGGCACTCTTCGACCCAAAAATAGTAAAAAAAAGGATGCATCCAATGGTGAAAACCTCTCTAAGGCACCAAAGGATGATGGATTCAATCTTCCCCTTAGTGCTATTCACCAGGAGAAGTCAACAGTCTTAGCAAAAAAGTGCAATCTGGTCAACTTGGGAACAAAAGAAACACCACACATAACCTTCTATGCAGAATCACTTTTGACAGAAGAACAAGAACTCCTAGCTACTTTTCTAAGGGAAAGAAAGGTAAAGTTTGCATGGACCTATGTTGACATGCTTGGTCTTGACCCAGAAGTTGTGGTTCACCATCTAGCTATCTATCCAAAAGAAAAACTAGTAAGACAAAAACTGAGAAAGATGCATCCACAAATAGCATTACTAGTCAAACTTGAATTATAGAAGATCCTTGATGCTGGCTTCATACGGTCAATTGATTATCCAGAGTGGGTTTCAAATCTTATACCTATTTCAAAGCCCAGTGGGGACATTTGCATCTGCATGGACTTCAAAGATCTAAACAAAGCATGTCCCAAGGATGATTTCCATCTCCCAAATATCAACATGATTTTGGATCAAACATTGGGACATGAAATGTTGTCATTAATGGATGTATTCTTAGGGTACAATTAGATCATGATAGCTAAGGATGACCAACACAAGAAAACTTTCACTTGTCCATGGGGGACATACTATTGTAACATGATGCCATTTGGGTTGAATAATGCAGGAGCTACCTACCAAAGAGCTATGACTCTAATCTTCCATGACATGATTCACAAAAATATGGAAGACTATGTGGATGAAATATTGGACAAATCAAAGAAATTTTGGGATCAAATAGCGGCATTAAGCTCCATCTTCAACAAGATAGAAGAATACAAGGTCAGAATCAATCCAAAAAAGTGTCTTTGAGGTACAATTAGGAAAGTTACTAGGGTACATTGTATCTATGAGAGGAATCGAGATAGACCCCACCAAATTCAAAGCAATTCTAGAGATGGAGGCACCAAGAACCTTGAAGCAGTTGAGGGGTTTGTAGGAAAGGCTCCAATCCATTCGTCGGTTTATAGCCCAATTAGCAGATAAGGCTATCCCATATTCTCATCTACTCCACAAGGGGGTAGAATACAAATGGGGTGAGAAATGTGACCAAGATTTCAATAAAATCAAGGACTACTTGTTTACACCACTAGTTCTCATGCCACTAATTCCAGGCAAGCCATTGATCCTATATATATCAAAAAAAATAATAGCCCTTGGTTCTCTCTTAGCACAACATGATGAAAATGGGAAAGAGAGCTATTTACTATGTCAGTAGAACCATGGTAGTACATGAGATGAATTATACATTCATTGAGAAGGCTTGCTTAGCAGTTGTGTTCACCACACAAAAATTCAGACATTGTATGTTGGCACATCAGATAAAACACATTGCCAAGATAGATCCTCTCAAGTATCTGGTTTCTAAAGCAACGCTCATAGGGAGAACAGCTAAATGGGTCATGATCCTGATAGAACATGACATTGAGTATGTTGAAAAAAAAGGCCATTAAAGGACAAGTAGTTGCAGATCAGCTGGTAGACGCACCAATGTATTTAGAGAACCCACTTGTATCAGAGTTCCCTAATGATTCCATCTTTAACATAAGCATAGCAGATCACTGGAAAGTATATTTTGATGGATCCTACACACAACATGGGTCAGGAGCTAGAGTCTTCTTCATTACACCACAAGGAGGTTGCATACCCAAGTCATATAAGTTGTCTTTTCCTTGCACAAATAACATTGCAGAGTATGAGGCTCTTGTCATAGGACTCATAATTGTAGTACAATGGTAGATCATGACACTCAAGGTCTATGGAGACTCACAACTTATCATCAACTAGGTCAATGGTGACTACCAAACAAAGGATGAAAAATTGACTCCATACAAGAAACTGGTGGAAAGCCTCAAAGAGTTATTCATCAAAATCACATTTGAGCAAATACGCAGGGAAAATAACAAATCAAAAGATGCTATGGCAACAATTAGATCACTACTGGATATCCCACACAATGTCCCAAAGCAATAATTCCTTGTAGAGAAGCTTCTCGTACCAGCATTTGAGGTACCAGAGTATGAATTCATGTGTGAAATCGTCAGTACCGGTGATCCCTATTATCATGATTTATACACCTACTTAAGAATAGGAGTCCTCCCCATTGATATCACCTCGAACCTTAAAATAACATTTTTCAAGAAGTCATTCTGCTTCATTATCTTGGGAGACACCATATACCATAGGAGTATCAAAGGAACCCTTTTATGATGCCTAAACATTGAGGAAGCTTTGAATGTTTTAATCGAGGTACATAGTGGCATTTGTGGGTCACATTCGAGTGGTATGACTTTGGCTAAGAAACTGTTGAGGACTAGGTACTATTTGCCTACAATGGAGAGGGAGGCTCACAACTATGTATGAAGATGTGTGCAGTGTCAACATGGGGATCTCATCCATGCACCAGCTCAGGAGCTCCACCCAATCATTACAACTTGGCCCTTTTCACAATGGGGGCTCGATCTCATTAGTAAAATCACCCCCACCTCATCTAGTGGACATAAGTTCATTATCACCACCACTGGGTACTTCACGAAGTGGGTAGAGGCCATTCCCATGACCTATATTATAGGAAAGAAGATTTCCAAGTTCATCCTGAACTACCTAATTTTTCGCTATGGTATCCCTCAAGCCATTATCTCAAATAACAAGACACCTTTCAAAAACCAGGATGTTTGAGACCTATCCCAAAATTTTAATATCCAACATTTCTTTTCTACTCCATACTACCCCCAAGGAAACGACCAAGTTGAAGCTACCAATAAAACCATCTTGAAAATCCTAAAGAAAATAGTCAATGACATTGGTCGTGACTGACACTTACAGCTAAATCCTACCTTATGGGCCTACTGAACAAGTATTTGCACTCTTATAGGTGCAACCCCTTTCTTCTTGATCTATAGATCAAAAGCCATCCTTCCCATTAAGATTGAGCTCCCATCCCTGAGAGTATCATTGTAGAACCTCATTATAGATGAAGAATATTGGGTGTCACGGTTGAATGAGATGGAACTACTGGATGAGCGGTGCATAGATGCTCTGAGTCATTTGCAAGTCTACCAAAACTGTCTCAAGAGGAGCTATGACAAGAAAATTAGGAGTTGGACCTTTCAAGTTGGAGATCTCGTATTGAAGGAGAATCATAAAAATGTACCAAATCCAAATAGCAGGGGAAAGTTTGAACCCAATTGGTTGGGACCCTTCATCATCATGACGAGCTACAAATCAAGAGCATATCAACTATCTACACCAGAAGGTGAGCCTCTGTAGGAGCCTATCAATAGCTCCCATCTCAAAAAGTTTGATGCCTAAACTTGCAAGGTATAAATCCAAAAATCCAAAAAAAAAAAATTCAGAAAAAGGACGGAAAACAATAAAGAAAAAAAATTGTCCTCTAGTGAAAACCACTTCGGTGGCACTTTGGGCAAGTACCTTGGTGAAAACTTGGAAAACATGCACCTTGTGTAAATAAGCACTTTCCATCCACCATGATCTCTACATCTTGTTCTGCATCATTCATCCATCACACTTTTGTATCTCCATCCATCACCCATCTGCGTCCCCATCATAGCTTGATCATGTGTTTGTATCATGATCCCTCCTAGTACTACTCATCCCATTCCTAAGGTCAGTTTGTCCTATCTATATTGAAGTAGTCTTTTGCATCACGATGGGGGCATGTTCTTATACCTACATTGGATCAGATTTGTGTATATTCTTGAAGTCTTAAAATAAAAAAATCCAAAAAACATTCATAAAATCGAAAAATCCAAAAACATTCATAAAATCAAAAAAACCAAAAACATTCAAAACATGTCAAAAATCCAAAAATAGGTCAAAAAGTCAGAAAAAGTCAAAAAATAAATTCGTCTTGTCAAACTACAAGTCTTTGAGCTTTGAACGTAGGCAAGGTTGATCTTCGATCATCCCCCAAGGAACCTTAGGTCAGTCCCTTAGGAGTCCGTCATAATAGATTGGTAATCCATTTGTTCATATCTCGTCAATAAATGAGTCTGTGTCAGTCGAACTACGTGGTCTTTGCATGTATAACGTAGGCAAGGCTAATCTTTGATCAGCCCCCGAGGCCCCTAGGATAGGTCTTTAGGTTAGGTTCTTGGTCAAAATCTCAGAAAACACAAAAACATTGGAAATTTTGAAAATCAAAACATTTGTAAAACATCTTGAAAATATCAAAAATACCCTCAAAACATCTCAAAAATATCAAAAACATTCAAAAAACCCAAAAAATCATCCATCCCATTTTGTTTTCATATGCAATAAACTTCCACTCACAATAAATTGATCGTCACCTTCACCTTTTGGTACCACAATCGGAAACAAGCGTAGTAGGTTACAAGTGAAAACTCAAAACGTTAGGGTCTCAAGTCTAGGTTAGTAGGTAAAAAAGTTGGTCAACTCTTTGTATCAATAACCTATCATCCAGTCAATCTCACAATCATTTGATATCATCATGTCCTAGGATGCATCCTTCCTACAATAGACATCAACATCAGGTATCACCGTAGTTTAGTTTTGGCTAGCAGTATGAAGAACATTGGCTTGTTTGTTTACTTGATCTTTGTTTTGTTGACTTATCTTATTGCGCTCATTCTAATGACCCCTCGATGATGTCTAAATAAAAATATTTAGAGAGAAAGGAATGGGGCAATGATCATTATCTTTTGTTTTTTGTGCTTGTTGGATACTCTTGTAATATAACCTTGGTCATGCTTACTTTGTTTGGTTTGTAGGGAGGGTGTTTTAGGTGTCTTGTTGACCACATATGAAAGCTTTCTTTTCTATATTTTGGTCCGAGATGTTTTAAATATCTGAGCTACATTTTAAATAAGGTTTTGTATGCCAGGTGTGAACATGGATACTCCTATCTGATTGTCAAGTCAAATTCCATCACACTAGGTACAACGCCATCCTAGTTCTTTATACCTTGATTCATCATGCCTATGTGTGTTATCAAACATAAGATAAGTAAGCCTTTTTAAAATTCCAATCTTTGATAAGCAATACATCATCATCAATCTCTCATTATTATCTCTAATAAAGTCTCATAGATCATGGACTTGTTAGATCCTCTTTTCTTCTTTCTTCTCATCGCGCTAACATGGTACCATGACAGTCAACCAAACATCACCAATGCATCCATCCTACATCCACAAACCATCAACATACCACATATCATCCATATCATACATAATACGAAACACTGATCATTTCACATGCATTGCATTTCCATCATTTGCACCATAATATAGATTGGTTATTCTAAGCATCTCATAAACCATACATTTGCATCCATTGCATTATCATATAGATATCATCATAACATCCATACTTGCATTATCATAGAAAATATATTGAAAAAGAAAAAAAGCATACCATAACATCTCATAACATCTCATAAGCATAACGTATTACATCATCCATTACCATTAGGGGAATAATATAGATTTGATAGTCTAAGCATTTTAGAATCATTTGCATCCATACATCCATACTGCAAAAATCATCATCACAAAAGTACATAGAAATAATACAGAAAATAAATGCATCCATAACATCCATGAACATCTACATAATCATACATCACATCAAATCATATAGAATCACATCACATATAGAATATCAAATGCATCCATCCATAAATGCATAAATAAAGTAAACACATCGCATCTTGAATCAATCAAACTCATCATATATATCAAAAAATAATTAATGTCTTTGAATCATGTGTATGTATATCAATCAAGGTACAATTCCCACAGGGCTATAAAAAATGAAGCATGTGAGTCTATCTCAAAAAAGACTCAATCGTTGATAAAAAAAATATATGTTATTAGCCCTGGTGGATGCTCCCCTCAGTTTCTTGTCTCTTGGCTCAGTCATTTGTTTGTCAAAGCCCTGTCTACTGGGAATAGTCTAGCACCCAAGTAGCCACAGGTACAACCTACCGATAATGAAGCCTATAATACTCTGCCTCTCTGATGGCCTCACGGTACATCAGTGTTGGCACGGTCCTCCCCTAGGATGCAACAAGCATGCTCTCTAACTACTGCCTTCGACCAACCTCCTGGGCCAACTATAAATTTGTGACCTACCTCTACTGCCACTCATTATTCCTCTCAGTAGTAAGGGCCTAGACCTATTGTCTGGCCTAGTCCCTCTCCACTGTAACCGTCTGCAGCTATGCCTATAATCCCTGAACTTGTGCCTATAGCTGCTAGATCTGGCCATCCCTCAGATCTGGTTGTTGTGGCTAGGGTGGTTGCTAGTGAAACTATCATGGAGGTGGCCCATCTTTGGGTGGTGCCCCAAGATCCTATCCGCTATGACTTGCCTGTGCTCACCGAGCACTCCTCCCCTGAGGTCTCCCTTGTGGAAGTGCCACTCTTGGATTTGTAAGTCGGTGCAGAGGTTTGAACCAATCATCATATGCACGAGTCGTGTTTGGTTCTATTGGTCCCTGAGCATAGGCCCATCGCCTTGCAACCAACTGTCGAAAGATATCAACAACATCAGACAATGGAATCATCCATCCCCATGCAGTCTCTTAGGAGGACCTGGCGAAGATGGCCATGTACTAATCATCTGGCCAATCCTGAACATCTTCAAATTAATGGGCCACCTTGTCTGGAAGATACTGCTCAATAATGGTATGCTCCCTTCCCTGCATTAGTCGGTCCTATCAAGCATAGAATATCTCTTGAATGTCATCATACCATGCAAATATATGTAACCATGGACACCAACAAAATACTATCATCTCATCCAAAACACGGTGCTAGTGAGGAAGACCTAGCTATCCTATATGCCTCAAAGTGATCGCCCCCCTATATCACCAAATCACAAGATCATCAGGCTCTGTATCCACCAAGGTGACAATCGGTCAGATCATGATAATATGTTCCCATGCCTAGATGTGTAGCAACATCGCTCCAGAACCAATCGCCCAGCTATCACAGTACAAAAAATCATGTAGGTCATGATATAGTGAGGCATCACTAGTCCCCAGGCATACTGTTTCCTCCAAAAAATGCATCCTCTCCTAGGCCAAGCCCCGTCCCAAACTAAAGTGTCTACCTCGTCAATCAGGAGACACTAACCCTGATATAATGGCAGCAAAAATTAGCCTAAAAGTCATCACCTAACCTCTATAATAATCTAAGTCAATCTGGCCCTTGGAAAGTGCAAGCTCCTCGACCCCCATAACCTCAAAGCATGCCTTGGAGCCAACATCTACATCATAAATCACATGATCGCCATGAATTGGAAACCACAGGATGCACCAAACATCCTCCAAAGTAATGGTTGCCTCACCAGTGGGAAGATGAAATGACGAGGTCTCGCTATGCCACCTCTCCGCCAACGCAGTCATCATCGCTAGATGAGTCCGGACAACAGGCGCATAGGCAATGTACCATAGAACAATCTCGCCCAAGTGCTCCTAACGCAACTTTGATCAATCACCCAATTTGGGCAAGAATGAGGGTCGATGCTCACGTGAATGCATAGGTTGGATCACCTCCTGCACCCATAAAGCCACAACGTCAAAATTTGTAAAATAAAATTTGACCCCATTTGGAGTTTTCAAACTCCAAACAACAACACTGGACTCTTTGAAAATGCCAAATTGACCTCAATGTTTCCATGAACACAGACATCGTCATTTGACTGCTAAACCCTAATCCTAAATTGAGCTAAATGTTGCCATTTACACAGGTGGTGCTATTTGGAATTTGGAACCCTAATCTCAAATCACGATCGGCGTCGCTATTTACACAAGTGGCACTATTTAAGCTTCAACATCGCCGATTTTGCACTTGGAGTGCCACTATATAGTGACATTGGGGACTCTGACACTTCAAAGCATAATAAATGCACTTAAAATTCAAATTTCAAAGTCAGGTTTGGGTCACATACTGGTGGTCCTGCGCCTGGGGGTCTCTAGTACACGCAGACTTGCTCAGAAATGTGTCAGGGAAGCACTCTTTGTGCCATTCTGTAGGAGGATCAGAGCTCAAAAAAGCTAGAAATTTCAAAGTGTGAATGCAAAAATGAATGGAAAGTGACCCCTCCAAGCCTATTTAAGCATGAAAATTAGGGTTTTTTGCCCCAATTTAGTCGTCAAACTAGGGTTTTGCACCCCCAACACTATTTTTTCCCAACCGAAGCTCGTTTCACATCCTTTTTTTGCATCTTGGAGCCTTTCTGGACCCGTCATGCAGCTTGTCATCTTTTTTTTTTGAGAAATCACCCAAAAATCCAAATTTTCATCTGATCTCTCAAGGGGGCAGTATACCAACATAATTCTTCTCGCTCAAGCCGCATTGGGCCATCTGAAAAAATCATAATTTTTTTGAATTTTGATCTCGGTAAGGTTATTCTTTGAACCAATGCAGTAGGTACATTGCTTCAAAGAGGGGCAAAATGTAGACATGTAAAATATCCTGATTGATATCATGCACTCGATTCTGATTCACTAATTTCGATTCTTAATCATGTCCACACTAACCAATTAATTAAATAATATTTATTTAATTAATTTAATTTCCTCCTTAATTAGATAATACACTTCATCAGATTATTTCATCAAAATTACTCTTTGATTAAATAAATAAACTTTATTTAATTAAGTCCTAATGTTCCTCCTTGGATTAAATAAATCAACTTTATTTACTTAAATTTATCTCCCAACTATCCTCTCATTTGATTTAAATAAATCTAAATATCTAAATCAAATTTCAAATCAAACTAACTTCATCTAAGTTAATTAATTCTAATTAACTCCTAACATTAATCCTCTATTCCTCTAGCTTTTGCAAGTTGCACATGTAAATCAATTTATTTGATTTATTAATTTCTCCTATTTTCATTCAAATGTGGCATATTCTTGGAATATTCCACTTATTTTAGTTCTCCCTCCCAAAGGACTTTTGTCCTCCAACTTTGCATTAAAGGCTCTTACATGTCCTCTCCTTGAGCCAACTTGGCATTAAAGGCACTTACATCCCCTCTTGTGCAAGTCACTTCTTCGAATTCAAATTCTACCTACATGCATTTAACATGCACATTATTCAAAATGTGCTCCACTCTCCATCATTAGCATGTTGACAAGTGGCACAATGCCATTGGTTCAAATGTTAATCCCACATTCATCCTATTCCCCATTCTTCAACTCTTCTTCATTATAAACAAAGACCTTCTCTATTGATTTGGCATCCATAATCCATGTAAGATAATTATGCTCATTTGAATCCACAATCATTCACAAGTTTATGCAAGGTTATTATAGTCATTTTGAATTCAAATTATCCATTTTCATCCACATGTCATCCATATTAGCATAAGGTTTCATCATTCATAGCAAGGATATTGGGATTTTGCATCAAGTATCAATCAATCATCATCAAGCTTATCAAGGAATTGGAAAAGGGCTACTTTCCACATCAAAGTAGCACCAATTCCCCCATGGGATGCTGGTTTGAGCATTTTGAATAAGATTTCATTAGCTTTTATTTGATATTTCATCTTGTTTTCTTGTTCTTGTGTTTTGAATGAATTTCATAGGGAATGTTTAGTTTGAACTTGTTTAAGGACTACTGTTTGTTTGTTTGTCCATGTTTGAGCAGGTTTAGGAAAATCATTCTACAAAACCTAATGGTTTACTGAGGTTTAAAGGAAATATTTATGTACTTAACTTTGGGGAATTAAGGAAATTGGTATGGAAAGAATTTCATAATGCACCATATTCAAGACATACTGGTGTAACGAAGATGTTGGTTGATGTTAAACCATTATATTTTTGGAAGGGAATGGAAGGGGATGTTGTGATATTTGTAGCAAGTTTCTTAGAATTTCAAAGAGTAAAGGCAGAGCATCATCACCTTGTAGGTCTTTTGTATCCTCATGAAGTTTTAGAAAGTAAGTGGCAAGTCATTAGCATGGATTTTATGCAAGGTCTTCCAATGTCAAGGAATAAGCACAATGCCATTCTAGTAGTGGTGGATAAGCTTACAAAGGTGGCTCACTTTATACTAGAGAATTTGATTTATGGAGCTCCTACAATAAGTTCAGTATATCATCCAAAAATGGATGGAAAAATTGAAAGGGTGAACCAAGTGTTAGAGGATCTACTGAGGATGTATTGAATGGATCAACAAATAAAAATGGGAGGATTACCTACCTTTGGTTGAGTTTGCATATAATAAATCTTATCATTTTGCAATCAAGATGGCTCGATTTGAAGCATTGTATGGTAGGAAGTGTCAAAATCATATAAGTTGGGATAAGCTAGAGGATAGAATAAGCCTTGGGCTAGAAATATTATGGGAAATGGAGGAGAAATTTGGAATTATCAAGCAAAGGCTAGCATAAGCTAACGATAGGTAGAAAAGCTATGCAGATTCTGAACGGGTACCCAAAAATTTCTTAGTAGGAGAGAAGGTTTTGCTGAGAGTCAAACCTCACAAGAGTTCTATAAAGTTTGGAAAGTCATCCAAACTAGCTTTACCCTATGTAGGTCCTTTTGAGGTTCTTGAAGAAGTCAAACCTGTTGCGTATAAGATTTATTTGTTGCCAACTCTTTTCAGGATGCATAATGTCTTTCATGTCTCGTATCTTGCGTATAAACCATGTTATTAATTGGAATGATTTATAGGTACAAGATCTAGGAGTGGTAACAATTGAGCCTCTCAAGTTGCTCAGAACACATAAGCTTCACTTACGTAACAAAGAGGTTTTGCAGTGCAAGGTCCGGTGGGATCAGTATGTAGAATATTTTTCCACTTGGGAAGACTATGCTGAGATGAAGCAAAAATTTCCACAAGTCTTGCTAACTTTTGAAACATCTAGAAAAATAATGATGTTTAATGTTTTATGTTATGTCAATGTTTGATACTTAATAATCATCAGGGATGATGATTCACAAGGGGGGAATATGTTACACCCCATGTGTTATTACCTATTTACTATTATTTTGTTTGGTTAAAATGATTTAATATATGAATGTGTTTTATGAATCTTGATGGTAATATGATGAATGACTGTTTGATTCAATTTGATGTTTTATAATGATTTTGTTAATGGAAAATTTGATGCATATGATTGTATTGTTATCAGCTAAGTACTGTTATGATGTACTAAGTTGAATGTAGGAACAAGTTCGAACCTCCAAAAGAGAGGGGAAGTATCACTCCGGAGAAGAAATTGGTCTGGTAACCCTTAATGAGCCTAACTGAGAATACACACACACACACCCTAGTTGGTTTAAGATTGAGTCAAGTCAGCTCGGGTAGATGGTAAGTGATGTTTGTTTTGGTTGTGAATGTTTATATTGTGTTATGATCTTGTTCTATGAATTTTTTGATTGAGGAATGTGATTAAGTCTTTATATCGAGTGAAAGTCCTTCCTTATGTGTTCATATTTATATCAAAGATATATATATATATATATATATATATATATATATATATATATATATAAATGTATGTATGTATGTATGTATGTATGTATGTATGTATGTATGTATGTATGTATGTATGTGTATATGTATGTGTCTATGATAAAATCACACATATGAGTAAATACGTGTATAAGTATACGTAGGTAGACATATCTACGCATGCTCATGGACGAACTACCCATATGCATGGGAATATATATTAATATGCTTATATATTTGTGTATATATGATTGTTATTTTGATATATGTTTATATATTTATTAATTGGAAATTAATGCATTTGATAATCTTGAGAAAATAAATATATATTAATACATATTAAACATATGTTATATATATATATATATATATATATATATTATATAATGTGTTAAGTGTTTGAAATATATAAAGTGCATTGTAATAGCACAAAAGTTTATATGTATAAAGCACTTCAAATAATGCTTATGTGAATTATAGCATTGCCTCATATGCATTGCTAATTTTATAATTGCACATAAAAAAAGCTTGGAATAAGTCAACAAAGACTTACTAAGCTGTGCAAGATAGTAGGCAAATAGTTTTTACGTTGGAAAGAGAATGCATGCAGATTTGAATGAATGGAATAAGTCTTTGACTATGCTATTATTTGGGGCACTAAAACATGAGCATGTGGTGCCAAATCTGTAGAATTTGGAAGAAAATAAGAAGTCATAAACCATTAGATATGGATAAACCCAGTCAATGTAAATTTGGTAGCAATGTAAGAGGGTAGTCAACTTGCAAACCAAGTAGGAAACCTGCTGAAAGGTATTGTTGTCCCTTGACTTAGTAAAAGATTCATGTTGTCTCTTGAATCAAGTCGACCTAACCATTGGAAATGTGAGGACTATCATGTGTTGCAAATCTGAGAGTTAATTAGCTGAGTCATTGCATGGGAGTAGAAAGGTGGAAGAATTATTAGCTTGTTTGTAGCCTTTGGTTGCTAAAATTTTAGTATATATAGAGGTGATCTCCCTACCATTTGTTACACTTTTCATTCTGATTACTTTGTTATTACTTTGATGTATTTTGTGTGCAAGTGAGTTGAGATACTGAGAGTTAGTGAGTTACCTTGTTATTTTTCATTTTTATTTGTTGAGAGAATTGGTAAGAGGCTAGAAGTGGGAATTGGGTTGATCTTAGAGGAAGTAGCAAGCGGGCTTGAGGGATTAAGCTAGGAAGAATTATCAGTGGAGCTTTTATACAAGCATGCTGATTTCTATTCCTTTGTTATTTATGTTGGAAAGGTTATTTATCCATGTTTTCCATGTTTGGAAAGGAATGATTTAAATGTGTGTTATAATGCTTGCATATGCTTGCATGTTTCTTGGTTTCTTCTTAAATTTAGAAACCTTTCAATTTGGTTTATACTTATATAGATATATATCATATATTGAAATTTATATGAATGTGATCTATTTATCCTATATGTAGTTTTTCAATTCTATTCATATGTAGCTTGAGATAAGAAGTTGCTTGATTTAATTTAGTAGCAATGTCATTTAATCACGAGTCATTAGTTTGGTTATTCCCGGGGTTAGATTAATCCATGGGAAAAGGGGGTAACCTATGTATAGAATATGAATGGTCAAAAATCAAATCAAGCTAGGAAGGTGGGTGAGTGTGTGACCTCCACTCTAAATTTTGGGTGATGAATACTTTGGCCAAAGTAGGGTAAGTAGCCACTATTTACACTATCAATTCACTATGATCTAGGTTTACATACTAGGCAAGGATACTCGTACATGTAGGTTGTATCCATTGCATGGAATCTATAGATATGTAGAACACAACACCATTCTTAGAAAAGGCTAGGATTATGAGGTTACCTGGTGCAGGAGCACCTTGACAACCTTATGCTTCCATGAAGAAATTTTGAAATTTGACTCAATTTTATTGTCTCCACATTGTAAGGAGGTCTTATAAGTAATTTTTCCTATGTTTAGGTCATAATAAGGTTTAATTTTTAAGTCATATGTCCATTTTGAAAGGTTGTCATTATTTGAAATTGTCACAAATATGTAAAAATTAAAAATTTGCATATGGAATAAGAAAGGTCACTTTAGTGATAGGCGTTGATAGGCGGTTAGGAATCAGTTAGAAACTAAACATTCAGTTTGAATTCCTTTATAAAGGCTTTGAACACCATTTTTTAGGCGTGGGTGATTGAATAAAGAAACTAGAATAATGAAAGCTCTATTTTTAAGCATAAATCTTCATAAATTTTATGTTTCTTGGCTGTGTACGGCCCTGTACATGCATGGAATCAAATTTGAATGTTTTTAAGTGGTGCACTAATAAATAACCTTCCACATGTTTCATGTTTCATGCAAATTGATCATTTTTTGTTTAGGTTATTTGAATTTATCATAAATTGCTAAAACCTTGATTAGGGTAACCAGTTGCTTGTAAATATTGTGTTTCTCTCATTTTATCTTGTGGAATTTGCTAAAATTTGGTGGACATAATCTTGGTGGCATATTATTTCATATTCTTGAAGTTTTAGTCCAAATGATTAAAGACTAAGGCGTGAAGAATTGAAGTTTATGACTGAAATCTATGTACAAACTGGTAGAAGTAGAGTTTAAGAAGGCTATCACTTAGGGGTTGTAAAAAAAACATGGTAAAGGGATTTGAATGATTGAATAATCTTATTCAGGTCTAAATAAAGGTTTTTTAAGCATTTGAGCAGAGAATTTGTGTTTGGAGTTAATAGAAACAATAAGCCTAGTTGGAGCATGGCCTAATAGGCCTAATTTGCACGCTATCAATCATAAATCGTTAATTATTTTCCAAAGTAACTCATGATGGCCTTTAGATATGTTTTAAAAAATTGAAAAGAGTATTCAAAATGCTAATTATAGTCTTGAATGGAGGTCTACACTGTAAGTTATTTCTGAAAGTATATATTAGGAATGTTGTTAGAGATAGGACAGTCCATAAAGGAAAGGTGAGTTTATGAAAGAGCAGACTCCATCGGTTGTTTGTTTTGATTTAGTTAATATTCTTAAAGGTAAAAAAGGGTTAGAGAAGTCTTGTTTGCGCCTGAAGAGTCAAAAGTGTAAATGGTGCTATGTTGAGCCATTGTTTGAGTAAAGGTTTCTTGTAAATTTGGACAGTCATTTTTAGAAGTTCTCAGTTTTGTTTGTGAAAGGGATGTGGGCTAGTTATATTGATGATGTGTAAAGTTTTTTGAGAAGTCTTTAAGGTTTTTATGAAGCATTGGGACCCTGAGTTGTGTTTTGGTATATTGAATCAAGTGTTTTGTGAAAGGAAAAATGTAGTTGTGATGAGTAATCAAATTGAGATGTTTTTGAGTTTAGTCAAATGAAATTGGGATAAGTTGTTTTTATTCCTTTGTACTGCATCATTACCAAACCAATCTCTCTCTTCTAAGGGTAGGGTCATCTTACTAGTTTGGTAGATGTGTGGGGGATTGTAGTAAGTCTGTGATTGGAAGAAAAGTGCTTGAGTGATGCTTCTCCTCATGCAGTTGGTGGCCAAGATTTGAGGAGGATATTCTAGAAATTTGTATTTTCTATTTTAGTAAGCTCATTGAAGCTATGCATGTAATATTGTATTCATCTCTATTAAAAATTGTAAATATGAAATTTTCCTTGAAATTATGTAATGTGAAATCGTTACTTGTATTAATGAAATGATTCTTTGATTATACAATGAGAAATTTTAGAATGTTTTGTTTCAAATGTGCATTAGTTATTCAAAAGAAAAGAAAATTTTTATTGCTCGTAATATTGGTATCATAAACTGTTCACTTGTGGGTAAAACTTAGTAAAATTACTGGGTAGAACAATGGGCATGTTACAAAAAAATTTCCAAAATTTTCATCATAACTCATGATATAACATTTACTACCAAACACTCTGAGATATTTCATAGTAGGAGATTTTCCATACCATAGCTTATAGGGTGTCTTTGAACTATTCACTATTGCTTGTCCTCTGTTGAGAATTTAAAGTGCGGTATGAATAGCTTCTCTCCAATATACATCTGATAGATTTTCTTCCTTCAACATGGTTCTTTATACCACTTGAACTGCCATGTTCTTCCTCTTGACAACCCCATTTTTCCACAGATTCCTAGGAGTTGAGAAATGTCTTTTTATCCCATGATCTTCACAGAAACTATTAAACTAATTTGAGGTGAAAACTCCACCTATATCAGATCTTAAGCACTTGACTTTCAAATCCTTTTCATTCTCAACCATAGATTTAAATGATTTAAACTTATCCAGAGCTTCTGATTTTCTTTGAAAAATATCACCCAAGTCATTCTAGAGTAATAATCTATTCACAACATAAAATACATGTCACCTTGAGGGATTCTTGTTCCAGTTGGTCTACATAGGTTTGTATGCATTGACTCTAAAGTTCCTGTAGTAGAATGTTCCTTAGTTTTGAACCCGTTCCTTGTTTTTTTCCAAACTGACACTCTTTGCAAATTACATTGATAGGCTTTGTAATTCTTGGCAAGTCTCTCACAACATGAGTAGAGTTGATCTTCACTAGGCTGTCAAAATTGATATGACCCATTCTTCTGTGCCACAACCAACTTTCATTGATTTGAGTCATAAAGAACTTACCACTAGCACCTTTGAGATGATAAACATTCCCTTTTATCCTTGTTCCTATTGCAACCAAGATTTCAGATCTTCTTTTTCTGATTTCACAACCATCATCTTGAAACACTAGATTCTATCCTCTGTTACACATTTGTCCTACACTGAGAAGATTATGCCAGAGACCCTTGAAATATATAACATCATCTATCTTATGCTTTCCATAAAAACTAATTGAACCTTTTCCACAGATCTTAGAAGATGTGTCATCACCAAACCTAACACAACCACCATCATATTTCTTAATATTAACAAACTTACTCTTATCACCTATTATATGATTTGAACATCTACTATCAATTATGTAGTAGTTTCTCTCCTCTCTTGCATGAAAGGCAGTCAACATAGTTCCTTCAATAGTATGACCTTTTTTTCGGAGCAATTTCCTTCACACATATCTCAGGGTTAGTATAATTAGTTACAAAATTCAAAGACATGAACAAGAATTCATCACTTTCATTATCTAGGTAGTATGATTCCTTGTCATCACTATCTTCTTTAACATATTAACTCTTCTTGAAGGATTTACCTTTATGATCTTTATGTTTGTCATTTGAAATCTTTCCACAATTGAAACACTTGAAAGGTAACTTACCTCTGTACCTACCAGTGTTCTTTTTCAACCTTCTTACAAAATTTGCATCCACTTCATAAAAATTATCTAGATCGGATTCATCATCACTCTCTTTCTTGCTGACTTTAAAAGTTGTTTCTTTTTGTAGAGCATCTTTGTCGAACTTTCTTAATTCAAAAGTAGTTAAAGCACCAAACAATTGATCTCTAGAACATTGATCCAAATTCTAAGCTTCCTCAAGAGAATAAAATCTAGCACTATAGGATTTAGAAATATTTCTCAATACCTTTTTCACAACTTCATTTTCCTCCAACTTTCCTCCAAGAGCATTGATGGAGTTGACAATTTCATCCACCTTGTGCATGTAGCCTGCAATATCTTCATCCTCGACGTCCTTAGGGTTTCAAAGTTGGCCTTAAAATTTTGCATCTTTTCTTTCCTAACCTTATCATCTCCTTCATAAATTCCTTTCAACTTCTCCCAGACCTCTTTAGAAATTTTGTAGCTTATCACCTTCACAAGTTCTAAATCTGAAATCCCACTCAAAATAGTATTCCTTGCTTTCCCATTTTTCTCATACTCCTTGATCTCACCTTCACTTGTCGAAGGAGTATTAGGCATAGTATATCCATTTTTACTAATTTCCATATGTAAAATCCTAATGCAGTGAGAAAGGCCTCCATCTTGGCCTTCCAAAAGGCATAATTTGTCTCATCGAATAGAGGATTTTTGACACCATTCCTATGCACCATCTAGATCTACCTCAAGTGGTTAAGCTTCTTCCAAGGAACCTCTACTCTAATACCAATTTTTAGATACATAGGAAAACTGAAAGGGGGGTGAATATATTATACATTAAAACCTTCAAAACCTCATTAAGTATTAGCATGAAAGTAAACAAATGAAAAAAAAACACATCAAAAATCATTCAAAATAGAACACCATATTTTTACATGGAAAACCCTATAAGGGAAAAACCTTGGTGAGGATCAACTCACTATATGAAAACCAAAACTGATTACAAGAGGCTCACTACCAAGGGCTCACTTCCCAGGAAGATCACTTCTTTCTAATTACAAAGAAACAATTACAAGGAGGTTCACTACCTCAGAGCAACTAGAGAAACTACCACAATGTCTCTTTACCATTTGCAACCTTTGACTCACTGCCTCTAGTGACTTTTGGCACACTAAACTGTAGACACCTTCTACTCACTGCTTCCAATAGTCTTAGGTGTTCTTGCTCACACTCAAATATCAACACACGAGAATACATTCATTATTCCATACTAAATAGATCTCCAAAGATTTTACCTTGCATATATATCTTCCACAACATTGAATAACCCTGTACGTTGGCTTCAATGAAATGTATGTACCTCAAACATGCAACCACCAAATAGATTTGCACTAAACACTTCCACGGTGGAAAGAAGTGAAGGAAAACCATATCAATTTAACTAGGACTTAAATCTGCACCTACATGGTACAATAGGCTTCCACAAACCACAAAGGACGTCCACAAACAATGTTAACACACTAGGCCGGCCAAACTAACATTAACATAATCAAGCAACCAAATTCAAACTTCACCAAGGACAAAAACATCTTGCAGAACATGTAGCAACATTATATAACACCCTGGAATATGCCAACATCAACAAAATATTCAAAGACACTAGCACAAAAACATGAAACTAAGAAAACCATCATGTGCAACCGATCAAACTACCACTGAGATACAAATTCATGAATGAAGCTTGCAAAACAGTTGAAAACTAAACAAACAAAGGGAAGGTAGGTACAAGAAATATTATCACATTCCTAAATCTACAAGATAAGAAACTTCAGCACGGAGAAATGTGGAGCAGTTCCATTTCTCCCAGATATCCTTCTTCAAAAGCCAAAAATAGTCCAACACACTATCAAACATATCTTCTACTATCGCATGATCTGAAAATTGAAACTCTAGAAATAAAACCTTCAAATTCCTTTGATCGTCACTTTCAAATTGCACAAGCTCATATTCAAGAATGAAGAATTTTAGAGAAAAATACATAACACTTCCCTGTCACCTTGTATAGCCTTTTATGCATTTTTTCTCAAAAGCAATTGGAAAACCAAGTGACCCTGTTGCATCTACAACATCTTCTCAACACCATACACACCTTGTAATATCCATACCAAAGGTTGAAATCAATGAAAACAATGATGACAACATAGTGCAACAACAAGAACTTGGAACCTAGGATCCAAGTTCCTGTTTCACCCTGGACCCAATTCTTTCCCAATTTCTTGGACCAGTTATGTCTACTTCAAGTGGTGAGCTTCGACAATAAATTGGAACCTAGTTCCAAGTTCTTCATTCATCCCATGACACATGATTATGGATCTTACATGCATGTAAGACTCGTGGCTCTATTATTTTCTTTTCTCATTTTTTTGTAATCATTCTTTCTTTTTAAGTCTTTCTAGTGCTTCTTGCCTCCTTGTCATCCTTGTGTGACCGTGTGAGTTTGTGATCATGAGTTTTTTGACCAATAATTTAATTTGATCCATTTGGTGCTGTTATCTACCTCACCATTGTGCTCTCCTAGTTGGCCACCTTTGGTTCTCTCCTTTTCCAATCTCCAGGTTTTTATTCTTCATTGAATGTCTTCTCTTTTCCTTCCATTTTTTTCCTTGAATTTTTCATATTGCTCGTTGATTATTTTTTTGATGTGTACATGGGAAGTAGGGTTTGGTGGTAGTCTATGTGCCCTATATTTTTATTTCCTATTTTGAATGTGGTATTTAAGGTTTCTAATCTTGTTTTGGTTTAGTTTTTTGTTTATTTTAGTTGTAGTTTTAAGATGCACGGGTTTTGAGTAAGAGTGATTTTAAGGATTTCTTTTACTTGGATTTACAAGGTGTGAAACTTGTGACCTTAAAGTGTGTCTTCCTTTTGAGATCCCACACCCATAATACCTTTCATTGGAATTTTTTACATCAAGATTGAAGGGGAAATATGAACCTTGGATTGAGTTTCTAAGTCTAGATTCTTATTTAGCTTCTACACCCATGTTCCATTTAAATAAAATTTTCCCTTTATTCATCATCCATTTTTCCATTTCACACCATTTCCAATCGAGTCTCGGGAAAAAAAAGGAACCATGTTCTAATTTCTTGGACCACCCCATCACCTAGTCCCCACATAACACATTATTTTAAAGTCTTGTTGTGGACCATAGATGTAAAGATACACTAAAGACTTGGAACTTGAGTTCTAGGTCTTAGTTCCTCCTATAACCCATAACCCACTCCCTCTCATACTAAAATTTCCCACATAATTTTTCCACCAGATGTCAGAATCCAATGAGGACTTGGAACCTAACTTCTAGGTTCATGGTTCCTCCCATGATCCACCATCTACTTCCCATTTCATTATATGTTTTATATGTTGTGTCTAATTGAATCTTAAAGCTTGATAAGAACTTGAAACTAGGTTCCAAGTTCCTATTTTGGCCTACGACTCAAAGCTCCCTAGTAATAAAAATTATGTTCCAAGTTCATAGTTTAGCATTTGACTTAAATCCCATCAATAATAAAACTTAGGTTCTAGGTCCATGTTTTCACCAAACTCTTGAGCTCAACTAGAATAGTAGAGGACTTAAATTTTCTAGTGAAATAATGTGACTACCAAGATCCTTATAGATTTTTTAAGATATTTTATAGGCCCAATAAGAACTCCTTGAAATAACTCACCCATAAAACCCTAAGTAGTGTTTTAGAAATGTAAATATTAGAAATTTATTATTTTATTTTGCTTATATACATAATGACTAATAAGACTAAAAAGTTGGACAAGATCCCTACCATAATGAAGTATGAGTTCTAGGGAGTCCCTAGGGTTTCTAAAATTACCTCCACTATTTGAGAGATCACAGGCATTGAATTGGGACACACTGAACTCAAGGATTTTTGGTAGAGGAAATTTGGGGATGTGGTCACTCCAAGATCCACAATCATTTGTAAAATTTGGATTGGACCACATTGCTTGATTCTCAACCTTTATGTATAGCCAAAAATCTATATTGGCCTATGTTATGCACTATGGCCCAGATATAAGAACATCAAGGGACCTAAATGGGAATGTTGTTCTAAAAATTAACCTTAAAATTATATCCCATGTATTTTTCTTACCATTCAAGGGATCCTTGAAAACTTTGATAGAAGAGAAGGCCCAAGAATTATTTGAAGCTAATTAGGAGCATAATGTTAGAAACCTCAATAATTATTGGTTGACAAAGGCCAAGAATGAAATAACCAAGATTCAAAAAACCTTGACCAAAGTAGATTTTCAGGGGGAGATTGGGGACATAATTAATATATTGAATAAAGTAATGGATAAACCAAAATATAGGACATACCATACTTGGATGAATTAGTTCATCTATAAGATTTTGAAGGATGCAAAGTATATTGACTGGGCCTAGTTGGTAAGTATTAATCTATATCAATAATTGACCATTATTCAAGCCACCAAAAAGTTTACAATGACATCTTATGTAATTTATTTTCTTTCAATGCAAGATAAATTCCCCGGATTAACCACAAAGGGAACTTTATGGGAAGGAGTTTCTCAACAAAAAGGTCTAGGAATACTATACCCAATTGGAGTTCAAAGAACCTAAAAAATATTACAAAAGGGTGAATGATGGACTTGTCTATCCCATAATTAATAAATTGTCTATAGATTATACAATTAGAATCATTGATGAGACACAAAAAATAGTATCCAAGTGGGGACATTGGTTCATCAAATTACCCAAGTCTACATACACCAAAATTTCAAGATCGTCTTGATCACCTTTCTTGCTTCCTAGGTTTTGGAGCATCAAAGTAGTCTTGTTAGAGTTCACAAGGTATATTTTGGAAATTTAGAAGAAGTTTATTGAGAAGCACAAGTTGGGTGTACATTCCCATTTGTTCTAGATTACTACTCCTATCCTAATATATTATGTGCAAGAGCCTTTGATGAAGAGTTATGTTTTATTAATATAAGGTCAAACAATCCAAAAACATGATATGAACTTGATGGAAAGGTTGAGAATTTTTTAGGTGATGAATAAAAGCATAGAGAAACCATGGAAGAGTTTTGGGTAAATTTCCATAATAATTTTAACATTAGGAAAATAAGTTTTTGTAGGTTGTCATTAAAAAAAATGAATGATATGAATATTGTTGAAACTATCCCAAAGGGATTGATTGATGATGGAAAATTTGTAAACTCAACATATGATTTGTAAAATATGGATGATGCCTCTACCTATGGTTAGCTAGATGATAGAAAAAGATATTAATATAAATTTAGTCAATTAAAGGGCTGCAAACTATAGCTTGGGTTAGTTATATGCCATGAAAATTAATATGGCAAAGGAAAATGGATGGAAAGAAAAAATAAAAGTGATCCTCCTCTAGTATAAAGAAAGGTAAGACTAAAACAACAAATCTTATTGAGAAAAAATTAAAATATTTTGATAAATATAAGAGAACAAAGGAAGATGTTGAGGCAACGTGTTATGCCTTGCATAACCACCCCATTTTATTTTATTTTGGAATAAAATGGGTCCCCCTTTTCTTTTGTTTTATTTGCCTTTGGTTGTTTGGTTGGGTCTGAGGAGTTGTTTTTTTTGCTCCTAAGTCTGTCTTTTGCTCTATCGGAGGCGGGTCCGAAACCAAATCTAAACATGGAACTCTTTCAAGGTTTCTAGTTTGGATATAGTTCCAACTTCGACTATGTCTTCTCTTTTGTTTCTCCTTTGTTCTGTTGGTATTTTTAAACGAACACTTGGGTTGGTCCGTCCTCTTGCTTATTGGTAATTTCCTTTTGTTTTGTTTGTTTGCTCGCGTGGAAGCGGAGTCGGGACTGGAATGAAAGTATGAAATTTTCAAGTTTCCATTTTATGTTCCCGTCCCGACTCCATCTTCGCTCGTTTTCTTTATTGTTTGGGCCAAGTTCGATGTTCGCTCTGGTCCCGCTTCCCTTGTGATTTTTTTTATTCTTTTCTTTTTGGTCAGGATCGGATCCAGACCTAGAATTGAACTTCAAACTTTGTGAAGTTCCATTTCAGTTTTGTCTCTGCCCCCGTCCTCTTGTGTCGTGTTTTGGTCATTGTCCTTTTTTTTGGGACCAGATCCGGGGTTGGAAATAGAGTAAGGAGCTTTGGATGGGTTTCTTTATCTTGTTTCCGACCTGGATCCGCATCCGCCTTACCTTTTGATGTTTCATGGACTTGACTTAACTATCTATTCACATCGTTGGCTCCATCCCCAAACTATCACATTTATGACATTAAATGCAACCTGTTTGCACAAGAAAATTAATGTTTAAATGTTTAATCATGTTTAAATTGCCTCATTATCATTATTATTCAAATTTTTTGAGCAAACCACGGCCAGAGAATTCTCGAGAGAATTGATTTGATCGCAGAGGCAAATTGCGGAGCGAATCTTGGCTAATATCTGGTAAGTCCTGGGGAGCGTTTTGAGGTAGCTTTCTTTGCTTTTCCTTCTCCCGTTTGTTCTTTTGCATGTGTCATTTTTGTGTATTCACAGGATGGTTTTGTTCTGTGAATTTGTTCGCTTGTTTGTGTTTGGTTTCTTTTCTTTTTTTGTTTTGTTTGTTTGGTCCTTTCTTTTTCATCTCGTTCCATTTTGGTTTTGTCTTGTCATTTATTTTGTTGTTTGTTCTGCCTTCATTTTCATGACAGGTTCGTTTTGTCGTTCTCTAGTTTTAACTAGGGTTTCAATTTTTGAAGGGGTTTCCTTGCTTGGGTGATGAATTTCATCTTCAAACCCTATTTCTGGTTTTATCACATCAGTTTTGGGTTGTCCGTGTGGGATTCTCATTGTGCCCTAGTTTTTGGAAGTAGCGTGTAGAGTGAACTAGGGTTTTGCTCGGAAACCTTTACAAATTGACCTTTTCCATGGTTTAAATGATCTTTTGTATGAAGGAACTATTGAAGGGTTAAACTATGCTATTTCAAGTTTCCTTTAGGGCCCATGTGACCTAGGGTTTAAGGTTAATATGACTATACCTTGTTTGAAATACTCTCCGTTTGCTGGAATTATTCTGCTCCTGTTCATTATTATGATGTCACTATATCTTTACTCTTGGTTGGAACCAGATTCAGAGTGGAAGTTGAACTTGATAACTAACAATTGGTTCTGGTCCAATTCTTGTTCCAGTCCCGCTTCCAACCCCATTTTGGTTCTTATCCAGTTTCGTTCCCGACCCCGCCACATGATGACATATATCTTTTATGCCTAATACTTTTATGGTTCCATCTTCGATAAAGGAAGAGTTTGACTAAGTAAATATTATCTAAGGAGGATGGAGAAGGGATTATATGATTGACTAACTTAGATTTTTTGTTCATCTAATACAGGAAGCTACTGCAGGAATGAAGAAATGTCGGGAGCATCAAATGAGGCCTCTCAAAGAAGCCAACTGGGTGAAACTTCATGGAAAGGAGTTAGACCGAAGAAGATCAAGGTGGAACAACTTCCATATACCTTGAGATGTAAGCATAGGGAGGTTTCCCTCATAGCTAGCAAAATTGATTTCGACTGAGCTAATGTTACTGACACCAATTTGGGTCCTTTTAACTATGAGGAATTGCATGAGGAGACATTCACCGAGGAGCAAGTCACAGGAAGGACGGAAATGATTATACAATCTGGGCTGGCACATGTTCCACTCTTTCCCCTATCTATTCAATGTCCGGAGTTGATTCTTGTAGTAGTTGGAGCATATAACCCTGCTACTAGGTAGTGTGTGGATGTAAAGGGTAATGTCATTATTGACTTCATGCCTCAAATGATCAAATTTATGTTTCATATACCTGATCCCAAGAATCCTAAGCAATTGAATGAGGCAGAGGCTTTGAAGCTTTACAGTGATAATAAGGAGAAGAACATATTTCACATGAATAAGACTTGGATGAGGGTGGAGAATAAGTCTCTAACCAAGCTTCTAGACCAACCTAAGAGGGTAGAATTTAGTAAAGAGATTGCAGATATAATCATGTTCCTTTCTAGGGTGTTTGGAAAAAGGGATGCTTCACTGTTTAAGGAATGGATGTTTCCTTCCATTCAAACTATTTTGGATGGAAGGCAACAATTTGACTATTCAATGATAGTATTGGACAACATTCACAATCAAATGATAAAATTGAGAGAAACCAAGTGTTTCTTTATGACATCCTATTTAGTTTATGTAGCTGCCCGAGTGGGGATTTTTCCTAGACTTCAAATAGTGGGTATATTGGGCAAAGCCCAAGGACAGAAGAAAGTATGGGAATATTATAATTAGCTCACCTTGAAAAAATCAAATCAACATTATAGAAGGGTAAATGATGCCTTTCTTTATGTCATTATTAACAAAATTAATGGTGATGCGGGATATAGGCTTAGTAGCGAGGCAATGGATTTTATGAATGAGTGGAGGCATTGGTTTATCCAGTACCCCACATTCACCTATTTTAGGTTAGTAGGATTTGATGGTCACCCACATTTGCTACCTAGATGTTGTGGTGATAGAATCATTCTAATGGAGTTTATTTATCAAGCCTTGGCTATTAATTTCAGGTTTGGAAACAAACAAAAGATTAGTTGCCATAAGTTTCCGATGAAGCTGGGAGCCTTTAGTTGTCCACACATTCAGGTAGCTAAGGTCATTTGTGATGAATTAGTTTATTTAAAGTTGGGCTTGTACATTGCAAGGAAATACTATGACCCCAAGCACAAGATGAAGGCTTTGCTTCCCAGTGTCTTTGAGAAGCACTTTAATTTGTTGGAGGATTTTTGGGAGGAATTGCAAGATGAATATGACCTTAGGAAAAATAATTATGAAAGGATACATATCCCACTTATGGTTGAGTTTGGGATAAAAGAAGACATTCTAGAAACATTTTCTGATGATGGGATAGTTTTAGATCCCGGGTATGATGCATATAAGATTGGTACTAAAGATATTCATCTAATAGATTGGAATGCTCAGGAGAAAATTGACATAAAGCATATTGCAAGACCGGTGTTGGATAGGAGTATTCAATGGGTGAGTTTGAGGACTAATCAGGTTGAGGTTCCATCATCTAAGAAGAGGAAGGCTGCAGGTACCACCCAAGGATATAAAAGGGTGAAGAGAAGGATGGCACCTAAGGAACCTTTAGAGTTTATGCCTTCTAGTACACAAGAGGAGGTGGTTTCTCAAGACCTTCCAGAGGTGTAGGAAGATGAAACAATTGCGGAGGTGGGGGCTTCTACATCTGCTGTAGGGGAAGTATCTACTCATTCCTCTGATGCACAAGAATTAGGTCAAGAGTCACCAAAAGGAGCCCTCCATGATGAAGCAAAGGTCTTAAAGCGAATGGAGGATGAAATTGAGATACATAATATAGAAACGGATTCAGAAAAGACTTCATCTGATAAAGAGCATCATGTATTAACATCTTTTGAGATGATAGATGATGAAGGGACCGAACACATATTGACTGAAGAAGATCAGTGGAAACTCTTTGAATATACAAAAAGAGAAGTTGATGCTAAGGCACAAGCTGAGGCATCAGCTAAGAAACAAGAGGAGGCCAAGGCATAATCTGAATTGGCAGTCAAGCAGAAGGAGTTGGAAGATAAGGTCACGGCTGATGAATTAGCTCAACAACAACAACAAAAGGAGCAAGAGCTCAAGATTACAAAAGAGAGGGATAAGTTGATGATGCAATAGAAGATTCATAACCTTGAAGAGGAAAAGGCTTAGCAAAGAAGAGAAAAAGAAGCTATCGAAGCTAAGCTCAAGGCACAAGAAGAGGCTTATATGGAAAAGGAAGAGCAAGAGCATTTGAAAATTGAAAGAGAGGATGTTGAGATTGTTGAATATGAAAATAAGTCCAAGGAGGCATGGGACTATGTTGAAGAGTTGAAGAAGCGGTGGGATCAAATATTAGAGAAAAAGAAAGAGGAAGTGGAGTGTTTAAAGCAAGAGCTAGAGGCTAAAAGGCTGCAAGAGCAAAAGAATAAAGAGGAAGCATATAGGTTAGCACAGGAAAAGGAACAAAGTGATCAACAAAATGTGCAGGAAGTTGATTCTCAACCAGGGCTTACATTGTTACAACCTTTTTCTTCCATTACTGTTGCTTCTTCTTTAGCCCAAACAACCACTACTCCTATTGCTCCTACTTGGTTAAAACTGGACTTGGAAAGAAAATAAGTTGATCAACCACAACTGTTGAATTGGGAGGAAATGATGAAAGAAATTGGGAAGGAGAAACCTAAAAAGAAGGCCCGGGTTCTCCACTCTACTAGGCTCACTGATGCTGGATAATTTTTTGATGAATGCGCCATTCCCATAATGGAGAAGAGCCATGATGATATGCAAATCACTAATTATAAGTTGGGGGGGTAAATTTTGGAAAGCCTACAAGAAACCAACAAATGAGTTTGATTGATATTTTGGCCTCTTCAACTAAATCCTGGATGATCAAAGATAAAGAAAGGAAGGATGAGCTTAAGGCTCAATTGGATCAGCTTCATAGGTTTTTGAAAGATGTCTCAAGTCCCATTTCCCAACAAGCTGCTCTTCCTAAATCCCCAGTTTTTTTAACAAAGAAGGAAGCAGATGATTTGGTTCAAATGAAAAGCAAGGTAGGAATGATGGATAAATGGTTGGATAAGCTCAACCAGGAGGTTGATGATGTTCTTGTTGAGGGTTCTAAAGTTCATAAGGCTACTCTTGAATTGGTAGAGGATCTAGATCATCAGGCCAAGGATCTAAATAAGCAAGATGATGAATACAAGGAATGTGTTAAAAGGCTTGAAGATATTAGTAAAGTGCCCAAGTCCACATTGCTGGAATATTCAATTTCTTGAGCATGGTAATGCAGATTTTGTGGAAAAAATTGTGAGCATCATAAGGTATAAGTCTAGGGCTATTCATGGGCATCAAGAAGAAGTCTGAGAAATGAGCAAAGATTTGAATCAATAGATGGTTGAATTAGAGGAAATTGTGGCCATTTTAATTAACCTAGATTCCTCAAAAAAAGAAGGCCTATCTTTGGATAAACTAAGGGAGAGATGGAGGGGTAGGTTTGCGGAAATTATGCAAAAGGGAGATGATGGGGAGAATTTATTGTTAGATCAATTTATGGATATCAGTGAGGAGGTAAGAACTACTAGAAGGGAGTTAATCAAGTTAAAGGAGATGCAAGGGTTGGTTTTTGTAGAATTTGAAAGGATCAAAATTGAAGGTGATTGGTTAGATGGGATGGATTCAGGTACTCTTCAACCAGTGTTATCCAGTTATGATGAGTACATCCTTGACAATTCAGTGCAAAAGTGAACTAACTCTTTTCACCATACTCAATTTATGCTTTTCTCCTCTTTTGTGGGTTTTGACATAAACTCAACTTTGATTTTGATCCGTTAGTTTCACTCTCTTCTTGAAATATCAGATTTCTTGTTGGCACAAAAGAATAGTTAGCCTTGGAACGAGATTTCATGAGTCCACTTCTATGTTCAGCTCCAGTTCCATTAATTGTGGATCTTGATTGATAATTTAGAAACTTGTGCATGTGGCACCCTATATGTATTATTAGGTTCTACTTTGTAAAGGTTGGATAATTGAAGAAAGATCAGCCACTTGATGATAGAAAATGGAGATTATATCTAGGATTTCTATGTTTTAGTAGAGATATTCTAAAAGTTCATTAAAAAGTTGGTTATTTTACAGTTTTTCATACGTTTTCATGTTATGATTTTAAAGTTTGGATATATTTTGATAAGGTTAATGGTACATGATCAATCCAGATGCCAATGATTTTTGTTGTGCTTAATTGTTTCTTATTTGATGAAAGTCATTAGAATTAACTAGATTCAATATTATATCATTGCATTATCTGTGGATGAAGTTGTTATCATAGTCATTTGATCTGTGTTTTAGATGATGAGTGAGAGATTTGTTTGAAGTAAGTTTAGTGAATGTTGATGGTGTTTGAATTAGCATTATGGATGTATGCAGTAGCATAGTTTATTCTATGGATTGCATCTTGCTATAGTTGTGGTTAGGTGGAATAAACACTCATTATTGATATGCATGTCTGGATATGTAAGAATTTTACTCACGTTTCTTTGATTTAAAGATTTGATTCATCTTTTTCTTTTATTTAAACCCCCCCAAATGTAGACTAATTGATGCTATGCAATATTTTTCCTTGTTACCAGCAAAGGACCCTTGAATATTACAGTTATATCAACCACTGAGTGATATCAGCATAATTGAGAACCAATTACCAGGACCTTGGGAGTTAGATCACCATGTGTTGTCTTTCTCTTTCAGGAGAAATAGAATATTGATATTTTGTTTAATGTTGTTGTGTTGTTTTGACCCTCAATAGAACTAGCACTAGAAGGAGGGCATGAGGAACAAGCTGGCTCGCATTGGGTCATTTTCACCAGATAGGTACAAGAGAGTTCTTAGATCTTCTCAAAACCTTGAACCACTTGTTGAACTCCAAACCCCTGTTGGGTATAGGCCTCGGGCTCGTAGATTCTTGATCCAACCTTTATTACCACCGCTCACCCCACCTGTGTTTCCACCAAACCCACCTACACCACCTCACCGACCAATTTCACCCATTCCACAACCTACTCAACCTGTATCACCGCCAAGACCTATGGCTTACTTTATTAATAACCCTTCACCATTAGGGACTATCCTTGGAGGTATACATGATCTCCCTAAGAACCTAGAAAGGTTTTGTCCTAAGTACATGCATGGAGAATCAAGAAGTGTCAAGGAGCACATACAAGCATTTAAAGATGCATGTACCCATCCTCAGGTGGCTCATCAGGATGTTGTGTGTAGATTGTTCCCCTATTCGTTGGGAGACACAACATACAATTTGTACCTAAACTTACCCCAAGGGTCAGTTCTAAGTTGGACAGATTTGGAGAACGCCTTTATCAATCAATTCAAGGTTTATGTAGACCCTGTTATCCTTTATCACCAGTTTGCTACAATAATAAAATAACACCATGAACTGTTGCCTCTATTCAACACTAGGTTCCCAAGAATGTACCGAAGGTTGCAAGATCCTTACCTGGTGCCTAAGAACATTTCCATTTTGGCATACTTAAGGGTTGTGGACCCTTTGATTGGATTGTTCTTGAAAAGGACCTATAATTCTAATGAAATTGATTCTTTGGCTAAGGTATATCATCTCGCTATCGAGTTGCAACAACAGATAAGTTTGCAATCCGAGAGTCTAGGAGGAGTTATCCCTCCTATAGGGTACCAAATGTCCAATCCACCCCCTTTATTCAATACGGTCCCAAGGATGTCTTATTCCCAATACAGACCCATGTCTAAGTTCCAAGCTTCACCTACTTTGCCATTTTTTAACAATGGTCCCCAAGACTCCTCCCAGAAAATTAAAATTACCAACATCAAGCTGGAGGATCAAATTCAGTGAATCAATCCTTTGCTATGAAGACTATAGAAAGTGAAAAGGCTCTCTAACTAACCAATGAGATGGAGACTCTCTAAAAGACACTATCTCATATGTCTAACGACATGGATCAACTTAGACAAAATCCCCCTTAGAACTAGAACCAAGGTTTTCAGAATCAGGGAGGATATTCTAATCAGGGTGGTTATCCTAACCAAAATCCTAATCAGAATTATAATACCAACCAGAATGCCAATAGGAATTTCTAGAACCAAAAATCCTCTAATCAAAACTATCAAAATCATAATAGAGGATACAATCAAAGGTATAACAACAATAGGCCATGGAATACTGGACCCAATAACGAAGGAGTTTCCCACAATTATCAAGTGGGAGACGAAAAGCCACACACTGCTAATGTGGCATACCTCAACCTTATGACCAATTGGTGTAGACTACATGATACTACGGTCCATTCTGAGGTAAATTTCCCAGAGAGGTTAAGATAGCCCAAGTTGATGCTCCATTCCAAGGTGCATCCAACAAATCTGGTGGATCAACGGATACTGCCATGGCATATGATATCTTTGAGGAAGAACTTCCATTTCCCAACCATGAAGACAATGAAGCAGTAGAAGATGTGTACTATGCCCAAGCCTTCCAAACCAAGGGAGGCCATTTCCTTAGAAATCAGAACAGAGGGCCATTCACGACCTCTACCCCTCCTAATAATATGGTCTCACCGAATCAGAATGTGGATAATAATCCACCACCACCAAAGGGACCATCAGATTATTAGAACAAAGGTAATTCACCTTCAATTCCTAAATATCAGGTTAGGAATGATTCAGAATTTGATTTCATTACAGAGATGCAGAGGCAAAAGACTTCAATGTCTTTCTTTAATATTTTGAAATGGTGCCCTACTCAAAAGGAAATTTTGTTGAAAGCCTTGGGGGAAGCAGACATGTCAAAAGGAAGAGAAAGGGCGACTCCTACTAATGATATGAATGCAATGCTCTATAAAGGTAAGACTAGTACTCCACCTTTCTTGCTAAGTTTAAGGATTTTTGGAAAGAAATTAGACAACTGTCTGTTGGATTCTGGGGCGTCAGAAAACGTCATGCCATTTTTGATTTGTAGGAATTTAGGTCTGAGTCCACTCCAGAAAAATAAAAAGGTTATCTAGTTAGAAAAAAATGAATTTAATGTGGTAGGAGAGCTTAAAAATATCCATGTACAGATTGGATCTGATCCAAGGATCCAAACTTATGTGGATATCCAAGTTGTAGATATCCCAGAAACCTATGGTATGCTCTTGAGCAGAGACCTGATGAAAAGTCTTGGTGGATATTTGTCTTTAGATTTCTCACACATGTGGCTACCCTGGAAAGGGATAGCAAGCCAGATAAGAATAGAAAGTGAGCCTAGGCTCAAACACATGATCATTGAGTATGATTCCCCTAATGAGGTATCCTATATCAAAACCAAGATAGGATTTTACAAGCAGGAGGAAATCATGACCTTTTCAGTACTTCATTCTGATGACTCACCCCTTTCATAGAAAAATGACCCAATGATTACTATTAATCAACAAGTCCTAACAATGCAATTACAATAGGATAGTCTGGTACTGGGAGAGGAGGTCAATATGTGGAGTCTCCTACTTCCTAACTGGTGTAGGGTGCATTACCAGAATCATTCTGAGTTAACTTGCCAACCCTATGTAGATATTTTAAAACATGTCTCCCGGGTAGAAGAAACTTGTGAATGTCAACCTCAAGCCTCTACTAATGAATTTTCATTTCTAGCAAAGGATGCAACCATCCTTACAAGAGTCGGCTCTACTCAGAGGGAATCATCTTCTCAACTCAAGCAGACTCAGGTTCTGTGTTCTGAATTACCACTGGAGACTGAGGAATCTTAGTCTTTTCCAATTACACTTACCCTAGAAACAATTCCAATGCCTAGGGCATTGGTGACAAAGGTACTAAATCATGACCTGACTCAAGAGGAGGTTTAGGAATCACTTCCTAAATAAATTTTGCATTCAGGAGAGTCTTCTGGTGAATCGTGCCCCCAGTTACTTTCAAATACTGATGATCAGCACCAGTTCGAGCTGCCATATACTTTTTCCAAGCAAAAAACTGTAGGCCAGAAAAAGAAAGAGATCCCAACCCCAGATCAATTATGGAGTCTAAAATTTAATGGCTCTAAGTCCAAATCAAGAAGTGGAGCAGGGGTGGAATTAACCAATCCAAAGGGGAAGACTTACTTTGCTTCCTATAGGCTATAGTTTGGTTGCACGAACAACATGGTAGAGTACGAAGCACTTGCTAGGGGCTTAATGTTTGCCCATCAGAAGAAGGTCACATCTCTTATTGTGATGGGGGACTTTGAAGTCATTATCAAACAGGTTCATAGCCAATATACTTGCCATACTAAAAGATTGGATGCTTATAGAAATAGAGTTTGGAATCTGATTGAGGACTTTGATGCTTTTGGAATTACTTTGATTCCTAGGGAACAAAATCAGATTGCAGATGGTTTGGCAATTACTGTTAGTACTTTGGAGCCTATGTAGGACTCCAAATTGAAAATATTTTTAGTTGAACTAGTTTCAATCCCAACAGTCCTTGATAATGTTCAAAAAAATTTAGGTCTTTGATGACGACCAACACATACTCGCCTTCTTGGCAAGTTCATATGTCTTTGAAGGGCAGATCATAGATGAATCAAATAGAGATAAGGGAGAATGGGACCTTGAACATTATGATATGAAAGGAGTAATGAACTTAAAGAGTAACAGCATCCCCAAGGGGATGGTAGCCTTAGAAAGGATATTTGATTCTGATCCTCAGGCTCGAGAGAGAATGCCAATGCAAAGTGGAGGGAAGTACGAATCTATTAATTTGGTTGATTCGGGTCCAGAAAGAAATGTCCTTATAGGCAAGACCTGCCCTGAGGAGATCAAAAATGAAATAATTAAGGTGTTAAAAGAAGATATTGTGGAAATTTCCTAGAGTTATGAAGATTTGATGACTTTTGAAACCTCTGTGATCACGCACACAATACCGTTGAAGCCAGAAGCCAAGCCCTTTCATCAAAAGAAACACCCGGTCAATGCTTTGATCGAACCATTAATACAAAAGGAAGTGCAAAAAAATTTATCAGCAAGAATCATCTTCCCAGTAAGGCACTCTACGTGGGTTGCCAATCTAGTTCCAGTACGTAAGAAAAATGGGGAGATCACATTGTGTGTTGACTTCAGGAACTTGAACAAAACCTCAGAGAAGGATAACTATCCACTTCCTTCTCTTGATGAGGTATTACAAACTATCAATGGATCTCAGATGATGTCATTCTTAGATGTCTATTCTGGGTATAACCAAGTACTTGTCAGTCATGAGGACAGGATGAAGACTGCCTTTACTACAAAATGTGGAACATTTTCCTATCGATGCATGTCGTTTGCCCTCATTAACGTTGGAGCTACCTTTTAGCGTGCAATGGATGTGGCTTTTAAGGATCTGATAGGTAAGTGTATTATTATATATGTGGATGACTTGACAATATTTTCCAAGAAGAGAAAGTATCATACTGCTAATTTAGCAAAGGTCCTTAAGAGATGTATCAGCTATGGAGTATCTCTAAACCCCAAGAAATGTGTCTTTGGAGTTTCTGACGGGAAACTTCTAGGGCATGTGATATCAGAAAGAGGGATATCCATAGATCCTGACAGAGTCGAGACCATTTTGAAATTGACAATGCCAGGAAGTAAAAAGGAGATGAGGTCCTTCTTCGGGAGGATTAATTTTGTAAGGAAGATCATAATAGGGTTTGCAGAAATTGTCAAACCCCTCAATGAGATGATGAAGAAAGATGCTAAAATTGAATGGAGCAATGAGGCTAAATTTACATTTTCACAGATTAAGCAATCAATATCTAAGGCACCGGTCTTGACCAGCCCAGATTACCTAAAGCCCTTTTATATTTATTCATTTGCATCTAATCATTCATGTGTAGCAGTCCTGACACAACGCAGAGGTGAAGGAGATGAAATGCCAATTTCCTTCATGAGCTTTCCATTCAAGAATTCAAAAGTCAGGTACCCACCCTTGGAAAAATAGGCCTTTGCATTGGTATGAGCAATAAAAAAGTTCAGGCATTACATTATGAGGAGCCAAGTTATTGCTATAGTGCCTGATCTGACGATTAAGTCTCTCCTTATGCAAAGCGAATTAGGGGAAAGAAGAGGAAAATGGATGGCTATCCTGCAAGAGTATGATTTAGAAATCCATCCATGAAACTTTCCCGAGGACAAGGTTTATCAAAGGCTATGTAAAATGTTGACAAGAATATTACCTGTCAACAATATACTATGCACTCATTTACCAAGGACCCATGGTATACTGACTTGATCTCCTTCCTTCTCAATAACAGATGCCCAAAAGGAATGAATGCTACCCAGAGGAGGGCACTGAGGATGAAGAGTGCTCATTAAATGCTCAAAGGAGGGGCTCTATACAGAAGAAATTATGAGGGGGTTTACCTGTGATGTCTGGATCAACAAGAAGTCAAGCATGCCATGGCTGAATTCCATGGTAGGCATGGTACAAGACATGGATCAACAGATTCTTTGGCCCATCAAATCCTTAGGTCAGGATATTATTGGCCACATGTGTTCAGGGATGCACATCAACATGTTATGACATGTCATACATGTTATACTTCTGCATCAAAGGAGCGTAATCCAGCAATGCCTCTACAACCAGTATATGAGGTAAGACCATTTTCCCAATGGGCACTAGATTTTGTTGGGGTAATTAATCATAACTCTTCTGCAAGACACAAATTCATTCTAACTGCTACACACTATTGCGCCTGTTGGACTGAGGCTCAACCATGCAAGAACAACACCATTGAGGTGGTTATCAAATTTCTTATTGAAAAAATTGTTACCAGGTTTGGAGTGTCGTTCGCCTTGGTATGTTACAATGGCCCTGCCTTTTCATTTGCTGAATTTATACAATGGGATTACGAACATAAAATCATTTTGAAATATTCCTCTAACTATTATCCTCAGGGAAATGGTGTAGCAGAATCTACTAACAAGAATATGTTAGAAGTGATAAAGAAATTACTTGAAAGTAATCCTAGGGACTGGCATACCCAGTTAAGATTTGCTTTATGGGCATATCGAACCCATATTAAGGTTGCTCTAGGAAATTCCTCTTTCAAATTAGTCTATGGCTAGGATCCAGTTTTCCCCATACATTTATAGATACCCATTCTCAAGTTTATGAAGGAGTTTTATACAAAGGATGACCGGATTGAGGTAAGATTAAATAACCTTTTAAACATGGAATAACAGAGAGATGCTACTCTACAATAGTTCTTCAAGCATCAGGCTATTGTCAAACGTTGGTTTGAAAAAAGAGCTAAGATTAAGGCATTCAAAATCTCAGATCTGGTGTTGTTGTGGGATAAGGCTAAGGAGAAAAGGGGTGATCACCAAAAAATTGATAGACTCTGGCTAGGTCTATATCAAGTAGCCGAGATCTTGGGTGAGAATGCTTTTTTTTTTACCACCTTGACGGGAGAACCTGTTCTATTGCCAGTTATTGGGCAGTTTCTCAAGCATTACTTTGGATTGTAAAGGTTTGAGTTTTTTATTTTATTGTATATATTTATTTTGTGTAATTATTGGTTCTTTGCTTCTGTTGGTTGTTTGTTTGTTGTTTCTTTCTTTCTCTTTGTTTCCTTTTTTGTTTTGTGTATGTCTTGTCTTCTTCTTTGGGGATTCTCTTTTCTTTCCATGTTAAAATAGTGGGGTTGTTATTCAAAGAATGTTGTGGGCACAAGGAGAGAAATTGGTTTAGGAATTTTTGGGCATATATGTCAAAAGATTTTGTTCTAAAGCTCATGCCTTATAGTCATGTTAGCATGAGTCAAGGCTATTAGGAGTAAGGTATATTGTAGATAACCTCCTGAACTATCATTGAAATCTGTCACAAAATAGATAAAAACATCTGACTATAAAGTGCCTATTCATCTCAGAGTGATTATATCTTCAATTCAAGTGAAAAATTTGTTTCCCCAAAACTGTCATAGGATCCACTGTAGTTCTCAACCCACATCTTAGACTATTAATGTCTTTGTATTGAGAATTTTTTTGAAAAGAATTTCCACAAGTAAAGCCTGTAAAAGAAATAAGAAAAGAGAAGCACCAAAATAAAAGGAAAACTTAATACTAAATGGGTAATTCAAGTATCTCTATCGAGGCTATGGATGCCTAACTGGAAGTATAGAAATGCTTTGAGAGAACTAGAGGTATCTTCGTCGGGGCTATGGACACTTGACTGGCAGCGGAGCAATACCTAAGATTCCATTGCACAATAGTCGAAGGACTCAACCCATGTAGGTTGGATCATAGATATAGTTGTTTAGGTGTGGAGAAAGCTCAAATAGAGAAGGATACACCATAAGCATGCACACACTCAGATTCAAGTAGTAGTTTATGTTGGTTCTACATTTGAGATTCCAGCTCAACTTTACTTAAATATTCTGATCACACTTAAGTTAACATGTCTCATAAATTATAAGTTTTGGGGTGATTGAATTCTTCAATATCTTAAAAATGGGTAAACCATTTTTCCCAACCAAGTCACCATTTGTTATGCCTTGCATAACCACCCCATTTTATTTTATTTTGGAATAAAATGGCTCCCCCTTTTCTTTTCTTTTGTTCACCTTTGGTTGTTTGGTTGGGTCTTAGGAGTTGTTTGTTTTGCTCCTAAGTCTGTCTTTTGCTCTGTCAGAGGTGGGTCAGGAACCAAATCTAAACATGGAAAACTTTCAAGGTTTCTAGTTCGGATATAGTTCTGACTCCGACTCTGTCTTCTCTTTTGTTTCTCCTTTGTTTTGTTGGTTGTTTTCAATGAACACTTGGGTTGGTTTGTCCTCTTTCTTGGTGGTCGTTTCCTTTTGTTTTGTTTGTTTTCTTGCGCAGAAGCAGAGTCGGGACTGGAACAAAAGTATTAAATTTTCAAGTTTCCATTTTATGTTCCAGTCCTAACTCCATCTCCGCTCATTTTCTTCCTCATTTTATTTGTTGTTTGGGTCGGGTCCGGTGTTCGCTCCGGTCCCGCTTCCCTTGAGCTTTTTTATGTTCTATTCTTTTTAGTCAAGACCAGATCTGGACCTAGAATCAAACTTCAAACTTTGTGAAGTTCCATTTAGGTTTTTTCTCCGCCCCCATCCTCTTGTGTCGAGTTTTGGTAGTCTTTTTTGTCGGGACCGGATCCGGGGTTGGAAATTGAGTAAGGAGCTTTGGATGGGTTTCTTTATCTTATTTCTGACTTGGATCCGCATCCGACTTACCTTTTGATGTTCTGTGGACTTGACTTAACTATTTGTTCACATCATTGGCTCCATTCCTGAACTACCACATTTATGGCATTAAATGCAGCCTGTTTGCATGCGCAAATTAATGTTTAAAGGTTTAATCATGTTTAAACTGCCTCATTATCATTATTATTTGATTTTTTTGAGAAAACCATGGCCAGGGAATTCTCGAGAGAATTGATTTGATTGCGGAGGTGAATTGCAGAGTGAATCTTGGCTAATTTCTGGTCAGTCCTGGGAGCATTTTGAGGTAGGTTTCTTTGTTTTTCCTTCTCCCGTTTGTTCTTTCGCGTGTGTCATTTTTGCGTATTTGCAGGAGGGTTTTGTTCTGTTAATTTGTTCGCTTGTTTGTGTTTGGTTTCTTTTATTTTTTTGTTCTATTTGTTTGGTCTTTTATTATCCATCTCGTTCCATTTTGGGTTTGTCTTGTCATTTTGTTTTTTGTTTGTTCTGCTGTCACTTTCCTGATAGGTCCATTTTGTCATGCTCTGGTTTTAACTAGGGTTTCAATTTTTGAAGGGGTTTCCTTCCTTGGGTAATGAATTTCATCTTGAAACCCTGTTTTTGGTTTTCTCATGTCAGTTTTGGGTTGTCCGTGTGGGATTCTCATTATGCCCTAGTTTTTGGAAGTAGCGTGTCGAGTGAACTAGGGTTTTGCTCGAAAACCTTTGCAATTTGACCTTTTCCATGGTTTAAATGATCTTTTGTATGGAGGAACTGTTGGAGGGTTAATCTATGCTATTTCTAGTTTCCTTTAAGGCCCATGTGACCTAGGGTTTAAGGTTCATATGACTATACCTTCTTTGAAATACTCTCCATTTGCTGGAATTATTCCACTCTCGTTCATTATTATGATGTCACTATATCTTTACTCTTGGTCGAAATCGGATCTGGATTCAAAGTTGAACTTGATAACTAACAATTGGTTTTGGTCCAGTTCCTATTCCAGTCCCGCTTACGACCCCATTTTGGTTCTTACCTAGTTCTAATCCTGACCCTGCCACATGATGACAGATATCTTTTATGCCTAATAATTTTATGGTTCCATCTCCGATAAAGGTAGAGTTTGACTAAGTAAATATTATCTAATGAAGGTGGAGAAGGGATTATATGATTGGCTAACTTAGATGTTTTGTTCATAAAATATAGGAAGTTGTTGTAGGAATCAAGAAATGTTGGGAGCATCAGATGAGGCCTCTAAGAGAAGCCAATTGGGTGAAACTTCATGGAAAGGAGTTAGACCGAAGAAGATCAAGGTGGAACAACTTCTGCATACCTTGAGATGTAAGCATAGGGAGGTTGCCCTCATAGCTAGAAAAATTGATTCCGACTAGGCTGATGTTACTGACACCAATTTGGGTCCTTTTAACTATGATGAATTGCATGAGGAGACATTCACCGAGGAGCAAGTCACAGGAAGGACGTAAAGGATTGTTCAATCTGGGCTGGCACATGTTGCACTCTTTCCCTTGTCTATCTAATGTCCGGAGCTGATTCTTGCAACAACTGGAGCATATAACCCTGCTACTAGGCAGTGTTTGGATGTAAAGGGTAATGTCATTATTGACTTCATGCCTCCAATGATCAAATTCATGTTTCATATACCTGATCCCAAGAATCCTAAGTAATTGAATGAGGTGAAGGCTTTGAAGCTTTACAGTGATAATAAGGAGAGGAATAGATTTCACATGAATAAGACTTGGATGAGGGTGGAGAAGAAGTCTCTGACCAAGCTTCTAGACCAACCTAAGAAGGTAGACTTTAGTAAAGAGATTGCATATATAATCATGTTCCTTTCTAGGGTGTTTGGAAAAAGGGATGCTTCACTGTTTAAGGAATGGATGTTTCCTTTCATTCAAACTATTTTGGATGGGAGGCAACAATTTGACTGGTCAATGATAGTATCAGACAACATTCACAATCAAATGATAAAAGTGAGAGAAACCAAGAATTTCTTTATGACCTCCTATGTAGTTTATGCAGCTGCACGAGTGGGGGATTTTCCTGGACTTCAAACAGTGGGTATATTGGGGGAATCCCAAGGAAAGAAGAAAGTATGGGAATATTATAATCAGCTCACCTTGCAGGCATTAGAGCAACATTATAGAAGGGTAAATGATGCCTTTCTTTATGTCATTATTAACAAACTTAATGGTGATGTGGGATATAGGCTTAGCAGGGAGGCAATGGCTTTTGTGAATGAGTGGGGGCATTGGTTTATCTAGTACCCCGCATTCACCTATTTTAGGTTAGCAGGGTTTTATGGTCACCCCCATTTGCTACCTAGATGTTGTGGTGATATAATCATTCTAATGGAATTTATTTATCAAGCCTTGGTTTTTAATTTCTAGTTTAACAACAAACACAAGAATGGTTTCCATAAGTTTCCAATGAAGCTGGGAGGCTTTAGCTATCCACACATTCAGGCAACTAAGGTCGTTTGTGATGAATTAGTTTATTTAAAGTTGGGCATGTACATTGCAAGGAAATACTATGACCCCAAGTACAAGATGAGGGCTTTGCTTCCCAATGTCTTTAAGAAGCACTTTAATCTGTTGGAGGATTTTTGGGAGGACTTGCAAGATGAATATGACCTTAGGAAAAAGAATTATGAAAGGATACCTATCGCACTTATGGTTGAGTTTGGGATAAAATAAGACATTCCAGAAAAATTGTCTGATGATGGGATAGTTTTGGATCCTGGGTATGATGCATACAAGATTGGTACTAAATATCTTGATCCAATAGATTGGAATGTTGAGGAGACAATTGACATAAAGCAGATTGCAAGACCGGTGCTGGATATGAGTATTCAATGGGTGAGTTTGAGGACTAATCAGGCCAAGGCTCCATCATCTAAGAAGAGGAAGGCTACAGGTACCGCCCAAGGATATAAAAGGGTGAAGAGAAGGATGGAACCTAAGGAACCTTTAGAGTTTATGCCTTCTAGTACACAAGAGGAGGTGGTTCCTAAAGACCTTCCAAAAGTGCAGGAAGATGAAACAATTGTGAAGGTGGGGGCTTCTACATCTGCTACAGGGGAAGTATCTACCCAACCCTCTGATGCACAAGAATTAAGTCAAGAATCACCAAAAGGAGCCCTCCATGATGGAGCATAGGTCTTAAAGTGAATGGAGGATGAAATTGAGATACATAATATAGAAACAGATTCAGAAAAGACTCCCTCTGATAAAGAGCATCATGTATTAACATATTTTGATATGACAGATGATGAAGGGACCGAACACATATTGACTGAAGAAGATCAGTGGAAAATCTTTGAAGATGCAAAAAGAGAAGCTGATGCTAAGGCACAAGCTGAGGCATCAGCTAAGCAACAAGAGGAGGAGGCCAAGGCACAATCTGAATTGGTGGTCAAGCAGGAGTTGGAAGATAAGGTCAAGGCTGATGAATTAGCTCAACATCAAAAACAAAAGGAGCTGGAGCTCAAGATTCAAGAAGAGAGGGATAAGTTGATGATGCAGAAAAAGATTCATAACCTTGAAGAGGAAAAGGATCAGCAAAGAATAGAAAAAGAAGCTATCGAAGCTAAGCTCAAGGCACAAGAGGAGGCTTATAGGAAAAAAGAAGAGCAAGATCATTTGAAAATGGAAAGAGAGGCTGCTGAGATTGTTGAATATGAAAAGAAGTCCAAGGAGGCATGGGACTATGTTGAAGAGCTGAAGAAGTAGCGAGATCAAATATTAGAGAAAAAGAAAGAGGAAGAGGAGTGTTTAAAGCAAGAGCTGGAGGCTAAAAGGCTACAAGAGCAAAAGGATAAAGAGGAAGCAAAAAGGTTAGCACAGGAAAAGGAACAAAGTGATCAGAAAAATGTGCATGAAGTTGATTCTCAACTGGGGCTTACATTACTACAACCTTTGCCTTCCACTACTATTGCTTCTTCTTTAGCCCAGGCAACCACTACTCCTATTACTCCTACTTGGTTAAAACTGGACTTGGAAAGAAAACAAGTTGTTCAACCACAACCGTTGAATTGGGAGGAAATGATGAAAGAAATTGAGAAGGAGAAACCTAAAAAGAAGGCCCAGGTTCTTCACTCTTCTAGGCTCACTAATGCTGGATAAATTGTTGTTGAATGTGCCATTCCCATAATGGAGAAGAGTCGTGATGATATGCAAATCACTGATTATTAGTTGGCGGCGGTAAATTTTGGAAAGCCTACAAGAAACCAGCAAATGAGTTTGATTGATATTGTGGCCTCTTCAACTAAATCCTAGATGAGCAAAGATAAAGAAAGGAAGGATGAGCTTAAGGCTCAATTGGATCAGCTTCATAGGTTTTTGAAAGATGTCGCAAGTCCCATTTCCCAACAAGTTGATCTTCTTGAATCCCCAGTTTTGTTAACCAAGAAGGAAGCAGATGATTTGGTTCAAATGAAAAGCAAGGTAGGAATGATGGATAAATGGTTGGATAAGCTCAACCAAGAGGTTGATGATGTTCTTGTTGAGGGTTCTAAAATTCATAAGGCTACTCTTGAATTGGCAGAGGATCTAGATTATCAGGCCAAGGATCTGAATAAGCAGGATGATGAATACAAGGAATGTGTTAAAAGGCTTGAAGATATTAGTAAAGTTACCAAGTATACATTGCTAGAATATTCAATTCTTGAGCATGGTAATGTAGATTTTGTGGAAAAAACTATGAGCATCATAAGGTATAAGTCTAGGGCTATTCATGGGCATCAAGAAGAAGTTTGAGAAATGAGAAAATATTTGAATCAACAAATGGTTGAATTAGAGGCAATTGTGGCCATTTTAATTAACCTAGATTCCTCAAACAAAGAAGGCCTATCTTTGGATAAACTAAGGGAGATATGGAGGGGTAGGTTTGCAGAAATTATGCAAAAGGGAGATGATGGGGAGAATTTATTGTTAGAATAGTATATGGATATCAGTGAGGAGGTAAGAAAAGCTAGAAGGGAGTTAATCAAGTTAAAGGAGATGCAAGGGTTGGTTTTTGTAGAATTTGAAGGTGATTGGTTAGATGGGTCGGATTCGGGTACTCTTCAACAAGTGTTCTCCAGTTATGACGATTACATCCTTGAGAATTCAGTGCAAAAGTGAACTAACTCTTTTCACCATACTCAATATCTTCTTTTCTCCTCTTTTGTGGGTTTTGACATAAACTCAACTCTGAGTTTGATTCGTCAGTTTCACTCTCTTCTTGAAATATTAGATTTATTGTTGGCACAATAGAATAGTTAGCCTTGGAACGAGAGTTCATGAGTCCATTTCTATGTTCAGTTCCAGTTCCATTAATTGTGGATCTTGATTGATAATTGAGAAACTTGTGCATGTGGCACCCTATATGTATTATTAGGTTCTACTTTGTAAAGGTCGGCTAATTGAAGAAAGATCAACCACCTAATGATAGAAAATGGAGATTATATCTAGGATTTCTATGTTTTAGGAGAGATATTCTAAAAGTTCAGTAAAAAGTTGGTTATTTTACAGTTTTTCATACGTTTTCATGTTATGATTTTAAAGTTTGGATCTATTTTGATAAGGTTAATGGTACATGATCAATCCATACGCTAGTGATTTTTGTTGTGCTTAGTTGTTTCTTATTTGATGAAATTAAATAGAAGGAACTGGATTCAAGATTATATCCTTGGATTATCTGTGGATGAAGTTGTTATCATATTCACTTGATCTATGTTTTAGATGATGAGTGTTTGATTTTTTTCAAGTAATTTTAGTGAATGTTGATGGTGTTTGAATTAGCATTATGGAGTATGTAGTAGCATAGTTTATTCTATGGATTGGATATTGCTATAGTTGTGGTTAGGTGGAATAAACACTCATTATTGATATGCATGTTTGGAGATGTTAGAAGAATTTTACTCATGTTTCTTTGATTTAAAGCTCTGATTCATCTTTTTATTTTATTTAAATCCCCCCAAATGTAGACTAATTGATGCTATGCAGTCTTTTTCCTTGTTACCAACAAAGGCCCCTTGAATATTATAGTTATATCAACCACTGAGTGATATCAACATAATTGAGAACCAATTACTAGGACCTTGGGAGTTAGATCATCATGTGTTGTCTTTCTCTTTTAGGAGAAATAGAATAGTGATATTTTGTTTAATGTTGTTGTGTTGTTTTGACCCTCAACATAAGGGTGATGGGAGGATTCGGGTTTGCACCTCTACAACAAACTCACCCCAAAAAAACAAGAGGTTATTCTTTCAACTCCTTCGATGTATGCTAATAATCCTAGGAGAACATAATTTGGTACATCCTCCTTTTGTGAGGACTCCTCCTCCTCCTTCAAAGACACCTCTAGGAACACCAACTTCTACAACACCATAGCCATCATATAATCATAAAGATGATGAAAATAAAGGTACAACTAATTAATTAATGAATAAAGTAGAAGAATAGTTGAAGAGGGGAGATGACATATTGCAAACCCCACAATCTCCTTTGAGTATAATTAAGTCTCAAAATTAGATTATTTAGGTGAGGATATATAGGATTGATAAATTTGGTCAACAAGACATTGATAAACATGGAAAGGATTTAGAGACACCTCAGGATTAAAAAAAATGTATTCTCCCTCTCATTGTCCTCTTATGCAACAATGTGTAAACCTCCTCCTAGTCAATCACAAAAATAACAACAATCTACCACTAATATAACTATGTAGAGTGTCTCCACTGGCCCAACTTTCTTGAAGTTGTATTTTAATGCATGGAGGAAGAATGTTGAAATGAAACCATTGTACTTAGAAATAGTCACACCTATTGTTAATAATGAAAAAAACCAAAAGAGTCCTGAAGTTCTTGACAATCCAAATGAATGAAAATAATGAAATGGTTATAGAAATAACAAATCTTGTAATAGATAAGGATGCCAAAGATATGACTCCTTTGTAGTGTCATAAAATTGTTACCCTTGAAAATTTCACACTATATTGACACCCTATTTTTCCTATAGAATTAATTATATTAATAGTTTGTTCATTTTAGGACCAAATTGGGAAAATACAATAAAATCCCTAACATCTAGAGAATTTTGGGCTAAAATCACAGGGGTAAGGGTGCGCTAGTCCTAATTGTATCCTATTTTAATATTATCATTTTGAGTGTTAGTCTTGAGTGTTGTAAAATGACCCCAAGTTGGCCTATGTCAAAGAAAATCAATTGGGATGTATATGTAAACAATATTTTCCTTTTATTTGAGTAACTAGACATTATTAAAAATTCTAATTGTGAAGATATATGAAACCTCTTATCTACATGCTAGCTAAATCAATCTATCATGTTATGTGGACTAACCTCTTGCAGGTCTTCAAGGAAATTCAATCATCCATTAGAGTTGATATTAATATCAACTCTTTGTGGCAACTTATGGTGTGACATCACTTTGACAAGGGTTTCATACCTAAGGTAACATTACCAATTGTTATTTATTTATTACAATCATTTATTTTTTACTTTGCCTCTACCCGACCTAGGGCACATGATTTAAACCATCATCATTTGCTATTTGTGGAGGTGGAAACACTAAAATAGGGGTTTGACTGAGGAAAAATATTATACAACACAACCTTTACCCCTCTTTTCATGTGTGTAAGTCCACCAACATGCGTAGATGTGGAAGGTCCAACATCCACATCTTCAATATCAAATTATGATTTTAAGATCAACATTATGATATGAAAAATAATTGACAAATAATATATTTACTAATTTATTTCAATTATACATGAGGAGATTTTCCAGGCCCATAGAAAATTGTGATAAAGTGTGGGTTGCATTGTTTGACCTTAATTTTTTATAATAAATACATATTTTTCATCAATATCATTATAATGGGTTAATATGGTTAATTATAAAATTTAAGAGAAAAATATACCAAATTATATAATTTATTTAAAATTACATATGGGTCAATACCAAAAATCACCTCCAAGAAAGCATCTATTTGGACCACTCGCTACATTTATATTTTAATAAAATATTCTACTATATTAAAATCATTTTAGAGTTATGCATGTTATTTAAATTACAATCTATTGTGACTCCCTTAATATTTAATATAAATTTCCTTTCCTCTTTCTAAGGTGTGAGGCAAGCTAACCTAAATGAGTGTTGTCTATTTTTAAGTAAAACATGCAAATCATTTTGGTCCCTTGAATTAACCCTTTTCATCTATGGCTAATATTTCTTCCATTTGGTAATCTTTATGTACATGGTTTTCCATTATTGTAGATATTTTTTTTGTTTCCCTTGTAGTTCAATGTTGCATTCGCTCATGTAAAAAAAGCAAAATAATCATTGATTTTTTATCTTTTAATTATTGAAATATTTTTTTGCACTTTTTTCTTCACATCCCATCTTAGAAAGTTCCTTCTAGTATAATTTATAAATGTGTTTTACGTTTGTCTAATTATTCCCCCAAATAGACATGGATTGTCTTTGTGAATTTGAATGTCTACTAGTCATATAGATGCTAATTAATGCTATAGAATACATGTGAAAGTTCAGATAATGTAATTTGATGAAACATCATCATATATATTTTTACATTCATAGATTATGGATAGTTTTGTGTTGAAGGGAGGGTGAAATTATCTCTTTATTTTGCAACCTTTTTCCCACCATTTTCATGTCATTTCCCTAACCCATATCTCTTTTTCTATGCCCTATGTCTCCCTCTAGTTCTTTTCCTTGCAAGAGTTATCCTAGTTTTATTTTAGATAGGATTTCAAGATTCTTTGAAAGTTTATTGCATATTTGAGATCTATGTGTAAGCATTCAAAACTCCATTGTAACCCATTATTGCATCTCTAGCCTCCTTAACCATTGGATTTTCATTTAAAGCAGCCTACAATTTTTTTGCATGCCTCATGGACTTAATTTTTGAAATTCTCACAAATATTTTTATTGTTGGGGTCTTCTCTTTTTAAAAAAATCTTGAATATATTTACAATAACATAATATTTTGGGTGAAAATCTTGAGGGATCCACTTTTGGAAGTAGATCCTAACACCTACTACACTCATCCTATGATTTTTAGTGAAGAAATAATATTTATCTTTTCTGTTGGATTAATTTTTATTAACAACCCTATTATTGAACCCAAAATATAAAATAGGTGGTTTACTTTATTTTTAATATTTTTCATTAATGTGCATGATAATGATTTAGTTTTCACTTGCATATCCCTCCTATTGTGTTCTTATTCAGTGGATACATACACTATCAATGCCCATATGCATGTTATCATGTTTGACAAAAAAATTGATTATATACTTGCTTCCATGCATTTTATAAATAGTGTAAAAAATGGTATTAAGAAAAATAGTGCATCATTAAGAAGGCTAAAGAAAAATAGAGCATTAAAATATCCTAACTTAAAATGCTTATTAAAATGTAAAAAATAAACAAAAGGATGGATGAGACAAAAATAAGTTAAGAGCATGAGGCCTAACTTGATAAAGTACATGATTTGAGAAATGCTTTGGATTGGAATAATGAGGCCATATATTTTGATAATGACACCTCGAGGCAACATAACATGATGATACTTGTAAATTTATAAAGGTTAAAAATGAAAAATTTGATACAAAGGAAGCAAGCATATGAATCACAACAATGAAATCAAAGACATGGAAGAAATGAAAGTTATTGCTCTATACATTGAAGAACTAAAATATAGTCTTATGCTGCTCCTTCCAAGCCTATTTAGTCATTTTGTATGACGAGGTACCCTACTCAAAGTATATTTTTGATGAACCTACTACTGGATCATTTGTTGATGTTGAAGACTCTTATCCTTTCTTAGATGTAGTTCAAATGACATTGATGAGATACAAACTCCTTTTGAGGATTTTTTCCAAAATATCTAAAGATGCATACCCTAATCCTTTTTTTGAATATAGCACCTCTAAAAACCATGTTCAAAATTTATCACTTGAAAGTTATAGTGATAAGAGCTTTAATATAACCCTTCCACTTGGGAGGTATTTGATGGTGTTGAGAACCTATGTATAGTTTAATCTATTCAAATTTTGTTCCTTTGCACTATCATGTGAATAGAAGTTGAAGGAGGTTAATTTTGTAACTTTCCTCTTTTTTCTATCCCTCCAAAGGTAAACCTACTATATTTTTTATTATCCCCACTACTTAAAATTTGAATGGTATTTCAAATTTGGGAAATCCACACAAGTAGAGCATGAAGTACAACAAGAATATTTAAGTGTATTTAATTTTTTTTAGGTGATACTTTTAGACTTTGTAGGGACCTTTAAATTCATTTTAAATCTTTTATAACTAGAAAAGGTAGCTACTTCTCTCTACCTATCAGCGGTTTTGTGTAGATAACCTTTTCATTTATGAAAAATATAAAGATGTTATAAATCATGTACATAGTTAATTTATTATTTTCTCTTTCCCTTTTTTTGATCCACTACCCTTTCTCAAGAAGATATCTCTTTTATTAGCTTTTGGATTCTAGATTTAGTTTCTTGTTTACGTAAAATGACTACGGATGCACAATTCTTTATTCCATACCTATTGATACAAGGTTCATATTTTTCAAGGCTCTTTCTTTGGTTTTTAAAATTGTTAGAAGAGAAGTTGCTAGAAGCAAAAAGGGATTCCTCATTGTCCCCCACAAAACAAATGAAACAACTAATGGGGTCTTTTGTGACTCATTCTTCTCATATGGAGAAGAAGATAGAGAAAAAATGAATGAAAAGAGAATGAATGATGCCTTTAGGAAGTGTGAAAGTAAACTTACCAAGTTATAATCCTGCATTAAGGATATTTAAAAGTGCTTGGAGGAAGCCAAGGTTTTTAATGCTTTCTATTTGATATGGACATCAACAAAAAAAAGCATTAAGTATCAAATAAGTGCAATTGAAGTGCAAATCACCAATGTGGCTGCAACATATGATCCAGTTCAAGACAATGATGGTGCAATCAGGGCACAAGTAGAAAGTCTTCACACCCAAGTACAACAATTGCAAGATCAAAGGGGGTAATTTAAAAGTTAGGTGAAACAATTGAGAGAAGTAGTGTGCCTCCAGTTAATCTCACTCACAGGTCTCTTGACATACGCAAATGTGGTAGTTCAAAAGTACAAGGTGTCATCTTCTTTGGAAGATGAAAAAGTTACATTTGTATTGTTTTCCTCTTAGGTTCAGACCTTGACCGTTGCTAAGAAGCAATAGGATAGCAGCATGATTCAACTCAAAAAAAATTAAAAGGGAATTTTCCCATCACTAAAGTGAACTATAATTGTTTTTCATGTAAGATATCTTTCTTTCTTTTGTTGTGTACATATGCACAAGTAGATATGAAGATATTTTATTTTACATCCCAGAGGGAGTAAAATTTGTATAGATTAAGGTGGAGATTGTAGAGTTTTGTTTGTACAATTTTTTGTTTTTGTTTCCCTTTACCCTTGATGTCAAAGGGGGAGAGAGAGAAATTTTCACCTAAGGGGAATATATTTTTCCACATATTTTTGGTTTTGACATCAATGATAAAAGGGGAGATTGTTGCATCTTGATAAGATTGGTTTTCATTGATGTCAAATGTGTGTTGAAGATTGCTTATGTTCTGGAGATAGTTGATATATAGAGATATCAATTGGTGAAATTCAACATTGAAGTATGTATTAGTTGGTTAGATTTGTGTGATCTGGAGGTGGGTACACATGTTCTAACATGTTTTTATTATGTCTACATTGATACCTTTTTAGTTTGGTGTACCACACTTTTTGAAAGGTTGCAGAAGATGTGCCTAAGGCATTCACAATACATTCTCTAAGGTAATGATAGTGTTTTGGTCCACATCCTTATGTAGAGAAAGATTTAGTATTTTGGTTTAGAATATAGTTAGATAGAGATGTGAAGGTGTTATATCCAATATTTTAAGTCATTACACCTTTTGTAGTGAAAGATAGAAGTGTCAAAGTTCTGGTTTGTGCTTTGGCAGAGTAAAGTTATGATGACGTCCTATTGGAATGCTCCACATTCCTTCAGATGTGAATTTTTATCCATGTGGTTTTTTGGATATGTTAAATTATGTCCTATACATGCTATGTTGCATTATCAAGTGGTTTTATGGTCTACAAGTTAAAATTTCAAGTGGCAGTGTGTTCAGTTGGTTCCAAATGCCTATTCTTTATCAAAACATAATTTTGAGTACTTGCACCAACAAAATATTGTACAAATAAGTTGTATGAGTGTGTGTGGACATTATACATGCCTCAAAGTATCTTAGGTTTGAAGCACATGCACATTTTTCTTGTTTCTAGTACTACAGAGTTATTTCAAGATAATTTTTGATGTGATGTTGTTGAGGTAGACTAAGGTATATTATTGTTGTATGCCACAAGTTTATGATTGGGTAGAGATCAAGTAGTGTTTGTAGATGTTGCATGATTCATGTCAACTCATTTGGGTGAAATGTAAATAATTTTTAATCATTTTTGTATACTGCCAATGAAGATGTAGGCTGACATGTTACAAGTTTCATCATTTCTTGTTGTGGTTGATTGAATTCGTAATTGAAAAGCATGCAGATGATATACATTGAAGATCAAAGTTGTGGATATGAATATGGAGAAGTGCGAAGATGTCTGAGTGAATGAGCAGAGCATGAAAATATGTACTACAGACCTAATGAGAACAATTGTTGACTATTAGTGGTTGAAGCCATAACCCAGTCATATTTTAGTTGTTCTTTTTCATATTAGGGAGTACTAGCTTCCTTGGGTGCAAGACCCTAAAATAAATCTAGGGAGTAGTTGCCCTTGGGTTGTATCCCAAAAAAAAAGTAAACTATTTTTACTTGTGATTCTGGATTAGGATAGTAGCTCCTAACAACATTTCTCACCGTGGTTTTCCCCTGTGGGATTTTTCATGTAAATTTGGTGCTATTTGTGTTCTTGTGTGTGTGCTTTTCTTCATTCTTGTTTTGGTTAAGTGGATGCATGCTTAATTGACATTACTTAACTTCAGTAGTAGTTAATTGAAATTATTTTTAAAGCATACTAAAAACACCCACCCTCTTAGTATTTTGGTGTGTTCAATAGAATAACCACTCATGGGATAATACACCATGATGAATATATGTGAGAGAGAGTGGACAATAACCTCACAACATTGGTTACTAAACCATGATCACATTCTCTCGCGACAACACACTAGGATAGGATGAGGGATTAATCAACCTCTAATTCACATCCAAATGCACTAGACCACTCTAAACACAAAGGAAAACCTTCACAATATGTTACCTAACCAAGAGGCACAATTCACCACAAATTGGAATTACAACAAGTCACTTCCAAACAACCTCATACTTCCCAAGACATCTCGTTGCAAAGCGACATCACCCAAGGGAAGAAACTACTCCACAACACCCCATGACATAAGAGTATTTTTTAGGACTCTTAAAATATGAATTGTGAAGGATTATAACCTTTACAAGACTTCATAAGACTGGAAGAACAATCTCCCCGACCCTAGGTTTGACAACCAGGTCATTTTAGAAAGTTACAAACAAAATGATACAAGAGATGACATAAGTCCTCAATGCTAACACTTGGGAACTAATTAAAAGCACTAATAGGACCCTAGGACTATGGTGAACAACTTTTTTTTCATGGTTTACCCATCCAAGCTCTTGAAATTGAGAGGGACTAACAAGATCAAAAGGAGAGAAAATTTGACTAGGTTTTTGAAGACCTAGTTGACAAAAATGATTGCCATGGGTAGAAACAAGGGCATAAAAATTATTCAAAAATGGAATTAGCCTTATGAAACCATATTCTATCCATTTTTTAGAGGTTTTACATTCTATTTTTATATGGGAACAAGGCCACCCTCAACACAAAACCAGGTGACCCCAACAAAGTTAGTCAAAATTTGTAGTTTTTGGGCCTACCAAGAACAAGCCACCCTAGTATGGTACTAGGATTCCCCAATGATGAAAAGTCCCCCCAAACACACTTAGAAACATTTCAACTAATTTTGGGGACTCTTGAGCTGAGTAAGCCACCCTAATGTAGCACTAGGTTGCCCAACTGTGAAATGTGACCTCTAAATTTATTCTAAGCACCGACTTAAATATTCCTTAGTTCATTTTAGCATTTTCACATTGTAATATTGAAAACCATAAGTCATTGTCCTCTATTCCCACACCGAAACATGCAAATAAGCCAATAAACCTTTCTATTAACCAAATTTACACCTGTATCCACTTGTTGATGATTAATAAGAAGGGTGGTTTCCTGTTGAAGCTGGATCTTGTTAAGGCATATGATAGTGTGAACTGGTAGTTTTTACTGAAGGTGTTAGAGGCTTTTGGCTTTTCAAATATATTTTTGATGTTAATTGGGTAGTTGATCTCTACACCCTCTTTTTTTGTCCTTGTTAATAGTTTTCCCTTTGGTTTTTTTGGTCATTCATGTGGCTTAAGGCAGGGTGATCCTATTTCTCCCTTCATGTTTATTATTTTGGTGGAATCTCTTGGTAGGTTTCTTCAAAAAGCTATCTTTGAAGGTGATATCAGGGGTCTTTGACCATCATCTTCTAATCAGTATTGCTCTCATTAGTAGCTTATAGATGATACAATCATCCATGGGGAGGCATCTATTGTGGAAGCCAAAGCTATTCATTTTATTTTGTAAAAATATGAATCACCTTCCAGGTAGTTGGTTAGTCTTCCTAAGAGTACTATTTTCTTTGTGAATACTCTTGAGTGAAGAATTCAAAGAATTGATCACATTTTTTAGTTTTCCATTAGGGAGTTCCATTTTATTTATCTGGGCTTGCCTCTTTGTACTAATGTTCCTAATTCTTTTTGGAGTGGTGTGATTGATAAATTTAATTCTGAACTAGCTAGATGGAAAGGAGTGTTTCTTAGCCAAGCTAGTAAGCTTAAGTTGATCAAATCCACTCTTCGAAACCTCTTAGTTTATGCTTTGAGTCTCTTTCAAATGTCAAGAAAATTTTAGGAGAAGGTTGAGTGTATTCAAAAGTGCTTCTTATGGTCAGGGGTGGAGGAAAAAAGGATATTGTATCTTGTTTCTTGGGATGAAGTTTACAGACCCAAAAAGCAAGGGGGTCTGGGGTTAAGGAAAAAGAATTCAATTTTTCTCTCTTGGATAAGAAATTATGGAACCTTCTTCTTGGGGGTAAGGAATGGTTTCATATTTTAGCTAATAAATATCTTTGTGGTGTTGATAAATTCAGAGACTTTTTGATGGTTGAATTCTCTCCTCCTTCGGGGTTTGCTTTATGAAATTATATGATTAAAGCTAGGATAATTGTCTCTTCTAGGCTGCACTGGTATTTGGGTAAAGGCAAGTCTTTTTTTTTTAGGATGATTGGTAAACATGGAATGGTCCTCTCAAAGATGAAACATGGGTTGCTCCTTTTCAGGACCTTTGTGTTCATTCCTTTGGAGTGTCTGTGGCTAATTATATTGCTACTAGCAAATGGAAGAGGATTCATGAGGTGCATAAGAAGTTGGAGATTATTTTTTAAAAATATTATCCTTGATCTACATTCTAACCTCTTCTCAAGTTGACAAGGTGGTGTAGCATATGGCTTTGAATGGTTTGTTTTAGTGGCCTCAACCTTTCATTATTAGACTAATGTTGGCCCTTCTCCTCCTTGGGTGAAGGTGTGATTCTTGAAGTTAATTCCTAAGGTTAACATTTTTTTTTGGTTGTTGTGCCAAGATAAAATCCTAACTATTAATAATTTTTGGAAAAGGGGGTTTATGATTCCAAATAGGGGTTATCTTTGTGGGGAGGTTGCAGAGGATTATTTTCACTTGATTATTGGTTGTAGGTTTTCTTTGGAGGTTTGGGCTCATGTGCTTAAGCTCTGGAATCTTAATAGGTTCTTCTCTTCTTCTATGGTTGACCTCTGGTTCCAATGGTCTACTCCTATTTCTAACCCCTCTTTTGCCCTGCTTTGGTCCCTTATTGTTCTACATATGGTGTGGGATCTTTGGTAGGAAAGGAATGATAGAATTTTCTATGATATTTCTCTTCCCCCTACCAGGCTGTCCTATAAGATTTGTCTTGCTATTAAGGAGAATTTTATCTTTGAAATGGTTGATTCTAAGCACTCTAGGAAGGTTCTTTTTTATATTATGATTTGTGGGTAGATGATCGATGAAATCTTAATTTTGAAATTTCTCAACCATTGCAGAAGGTTAAGCCTTCTAGAGAGGGTGTTGTGTGGCAATTCCCTCCCCATGATTGGTTTAAAGTTAATTTTGGTGGTTATACTAAAGGAAATCTAGGACCTACAAGTTGTGGGGGAGTGTTACGTGATGATAATGGTAGGCTTGTTTCTACGGTAGTGCTCCCTTTGGGAACCTATACAAACCACTATGAAGAAGTTGTTACAACCTATCATGGTTTAAAACTATCTCAGGAGAAGGGTGTGAGAAAATTTTGGTTGGAGGGGGATTCTATGAACATTATTAACTATCTAAAAAGGTTCAATCCTTCCTCCTGGTCAATTGAACACATTATAAAAGACTCTATTGCTATTTTAAATACCTTTCAAGAGTTTTACATTTCCCATGTGTATAGGGAAGCTAATGGTGTAGCGAATTTCCTTGCAACTTTGGGAGTCTCCTTGTCTAGGTATTGGGACTCTAATGACCACATGCCCATAGAACTCCAATAAATTGTTAATAATGATCAAATATCACATGTTTCTTATGCTTTAGGTTAGAATAAGATTTAGAGGTATCAAATTATGGCCTCATAATTTTCTATCTATGTTGATTATACTTATTGTGTGCTTCATGTATCTTGGAAATCATGGTTTAGAGCAGTGAGTTTTCCCAAGAGAAGTGAAAATAATGAATCTTGGTACCTAGATTGTCAGATTAGCACACTTTTGGGGTGTTATTTTCCTCCTTTCTTTCTTGTTTCTTCACTTTTGATGGTCACTTTTCCATTTTAGGAAGAGGACTATGGGCTCAACTAAGTTGTTGATAATGGGGGGTGAGAGGTGTAGGATTGAGCTTGTGACATGTGAGGATACGAAGACTATTGTTTTGGTCTAGGAGATTCTCGATAAGGGTGGGGTCATGTGATTCATATTGAAGCTCCATGGTAATGACTCTCAAATATCTCAAGAGTTTGTTAACAGTTGGCACAATAGAGTTTTAACAATTTTTGGGGTTGAGATTAATTTAATTAAGGAGTTCATAGTAGAGGTCACCAAAATTTCCACTCAAGGTAGGAAATTCTACAGGGAGAAGGGGGTGGCTTAATTAGTGAGGGATCTCTTCCTGCGTGATAAGGAAAGAGTGAAGATCAAGAGGCTTGGGTGTGGTGGTTATGACCGGCGTTCCATATACCCATTTAGGGGGAGGTGGCAGTGGCATTAATGCAATACTTCACTCTGGATGGGAGATTCTCTAGCATCTATGGCTACCACTTTATGGTACTCAACCATTTTCATCATGGTAAGTTGGTGTTATTTTTTCTTTACTTTCTCTTATCCTTAGAAAATGGCATCTTGTATTTTAGAAGGAACTCTAATAACCCTTTTTTGCACAAGGGGCTTATGCTCTTAATTACTGAACATATTAAGGAAAGATATGTGATTGAAACCCCTAGAGTGAACAGATCCCATAAATCTAAGGATGTGCCTTCTGATTATGATATAGGTGAAGATTTTGATGATTTTAAGGAAGGGGAAGGTGAGTTGGGTTCATTTGAGGAATTATTTTCCCCTTTAAAGAATCAATACATGAAATGAGATATGAAGGAATTTTCCCCTTCCTAGTCTAATGGCTCGCATACTGGTTTGGAATTGAAAAGGGCCCCTTTGGTTGGGGCTAAGAGTAGAGGTTTTGTGAAGATAGGGAAGGGAAGTCAAGGTGCTATTGAAGAATCTCAAAACCTTGATTACTATTCTATAGATCAATTGTATGGCTCTTTAATTGCATTTGAGATCAGAGAGTTTGGTACTAACAATGGTGCAAAGATTGAGACTGATTTTAAGGTTGATAATATATAAAAGACTGAAGAACTAGTTCAAGAAGATATCGATAATGTGGAGGATAAATTTGTGAGAAGGATGAGAAGAGGTACTAGTAAGTATAAAGGTAATTACCTTTCAAATGTTTCAGTTGTGGAAAAATAGGTCACTATGCTTCAAGATGCCCAAGTAGAGTTTTGAATAAGAAAAACAAGGAGAATAAAGGTAAGAAAGTTAAGAAAAGCTATTATGCTAGAGAAGGTGCTAGTATTTTTGATGATGAATCTGATTATGGAGATCCTAATGATGATGAATGCTTTTTATTTTATTTAAAATATGAACCTATTTTTGCTAACTCTAAAATATGTGTGAAGGAAAGTACTTTGAAGACAAAGGATACAAAGGAGACAAAGGAGACAAAGGTTAAGGCTGAAGGTATTTTGGTATCTAATTTTCATGTTAGACAAGATAAGAGCTATTGGATCATTGATAGTGGATGCTTAAATCATATGACTGGAGATAAGAGTGAGTTTGTTAAACTTGAAAAATATGATGGAGGACTTGTTAAATTTGGAAATGATTCAGGTGCTAAGATATGTGGAATAGGTTCAATCAGTTTTGATGGAAAGCATAATATTGATGATTTTTACAAAGTCAAGGGTTTAAGGCATAAAATTTTGAGTGTTGGAAAAATTTGTAGCAAAAAATATAATATTATGTTTTAGGATGATGGATATTAGATCATAAAAGGGTTTAGAAATGTGATTGTTGCTAGAAAGAGGATAGGTGGAAATGTTTATCAGCTCAAGGGTGTTTATGGTCACTATTTTATGACTCAAATTAATGAAAGATGGTTATGGCACAGGAGGATGTGTCAAATCAATTTTGATAACTTGGTTAGAATTAGTTTAGTTCAAGCAGTGATATATTTTCCAAGGATTACAAAGCATTTCAATGTTGTCTACAAGGAGTGTCAGATTGGAAAGCAAAAAAGAAAAAAATTCAAGGGTAAAGAAAAATCTTCTACTGGATTATTGGAATTGGTGCATACAAACCTTTGTGGTCCTACAAGAGTGATAATTCTTCAAGGTGACAAGTACTTCATGCTTTTGATTGATGATTATTCTAGAATGACATGGATTAATTTTCTTAGAGAAAAATTTGAAGCCCTAGATAGATTCAAAGCATTTAATGTTATGGTTGAGAATAAAATGGATTTGAAGATCAAATTTTTGAGGTCTAACAGAGGTGGAGAATTCAGCTCCAATGAATTTAACATGTTTTATGAGAATCATGGCATAAAGAGGCATTTGTCTGCCCCTAGAACTCCTTAACAAAATGGAGTGGTTGAAAGGAAAATAAAGACTATTCAAGAAGCTACAAGGACTATGATGAAAGAAGCTAACCTACTGAAAGTCTATTGGAGAGAATCAATTCATATTGATGTTTACATACTTAACAAAGTTCAAGCAAAAGAAAACAACACAAAGACTCCCTATGAGTTGTGGTATGGAAGGATCCCTACTATCAAGTACTTTAGAGTGTTTGGAAGCAAATGCTATATCAAAAGAGATGAAGAAAACTTAGAAAATTTTGATGCAAGGTATGATGAAGGGATCTTCCTTGGTTATTCTACTAAAATCAAAGCTTACAAATGTTACAATAAAATATTGAGAAATATTTTTGAGAGTGCAAGTGTCCAAGTGGATGAACATCTATAGAATTCAGTGGTGATAGATGGATATGAATTAGATGAACCTACTTGTAGAGAAGAAAAATATAAGGAACAAGAAGCACAGGATGAAGAGGTAGAAGCTCCAAAAATACCCCTAAAACCCCTAAGTATGTGAAGAGAAATAATTCTGGAGAATAGATCATTGGAGAAAAAACAAAAGGTGTGTTTACAAGAAGGAACACTATTGAAGAAGAGGTAAATTTATGTGTACTTTCTAAAGTTGAACCTAAAACAGTGATTGAGGCACGCAAGGATGAGCATTGGATGAAATCCATGGAAGAACTTATGCAAATTGAGAAGAATCAAACTTGGGAACTTGTCCCAAGACCAGCAAACAAAAATATAATTGGATCTAATTGGGTGTTCAGAAACAAATTGAATGATAAAGGAGAAGTGGTGAGAAACAAGGCAAGGCTTGTGTGTAAAGGCTATGCACAAGTTGAAGGAATGGAATTTGAGGAGACATTTGATCCAGTAGCTATAATAGAAGCAATCATGATGTTTTTGGCTTTTGCAACACATAAAGATTTTAAATTTTATCAGATGGAATTGAAGTCTACTTTCTTGAATGGAGAGCTAGGAAAAGTATACATGGAACAACCAGAAGGATTTCAATTATCAAATAAACCTAATATGGTTTGCAGATTAAAGAAGGAATTTTATGGATTGAAGCAAGCTCCTAGAGCTTGGTATGCAAGGTTGGATAAGTCTTTGATACAACAAGGATTCAATAAAGGCACCACAGATAGTAATCTTTACTTTAAGGTTGAAAAAGGTCAATTTTGATTGTAGTTGTGTATGTTGATGACATAATTTTTGGAGGCAATGAAGCTATGTGTAAGAAGATTGTAGAAGAGATGCATAAAGAATTTGATATGTCTATGTTTGGGGAAATGAATTTCTTTCGTGGGCTACAAATCAATTAGACAGGTAAAGACATATTCATTTCACAGTCAAAGTATGTCAAAGAGATGTTGAAGAAGTTTGAAATGGAAGACTCCAAACTAGTATGTACTCCTATGGTTACTAGTTACAAATTGAGCAAGAATGGTGAATCCCCTAAGGCTGATCAAAGCAAATACAAATCTATGATTCGTGGATTGCTATATCTAATTGCTACTAGACCGGATATCATGCATGCACTTTGTCTTATAGCTAGATTTCAAGAAGATCCTAGAGATTCAACTATTGCAATAGTGAAGAGGATATTTAGATACCTAAAGGGCACCCTTGATCATGGCTTATGGTATCCAAAAGATACTAATTTCACATTGAGTGCTTACACAGATGCATAATGGGTTGGTTGTATGGATGACTTAAAAGGAACAAGTGGTGGTGCATTCTTTCTTGGATGTAGATTGGTGCCATGGCTAAGAAACAAGATTCTATTTCTTTATCTACTGTAAAGGTTGAGTATATTGTAGTAACATCTTGCTACACACAAGTGTTGTGGATGAGGAAAATATTAAAGGATATTAGAGTGGTGTATGATGAGCCTATTTCTATCTTTTGTGATAATACGAGTGTAATAAAAATTTCAAAGAACCCATTGATGCATTCAAGGAAAAAACATATTTCAATCAGATATCACTTTCTAAGAGAGAAGGTTGTGGAGAATGAAGTGAAACTTGAATATGTACCTACAAAGGATCATATTGTTGACATATTCAGTAAAGCTCTTCCTAAGGATACTTTTGAGTATCTCTAAGAGAATTTGGGGGTTATTTCCCCTCCTTCTCTAAACTAGATGCATAAGGAGATGCATCATTCCAATGGATCTCCAGATCTATCCTTATTCCAGATTGATTGGTGTGTGCTCCTAAGGGAAAGTACTCAAAGCATAAAAGAAAAAATTGATGCAAAATAGTTGGTTGTTACAGTCAAGGGGAGCAGTGTTGTTGAGTAGGTGAACTAGTTTCAGAGGTGAAAAGAGTGAATTCAAGTTGCAGATTTCTTGCAGTCAGTTGTGTATAATGTCAAAGGGGGAGAATAATGAAAAACATTGTCTTTTTCCATTGATGTCAAGGGGGAGAGATAATAATGTGAAAAATTCTTATCCATAAGGAGGAAGAGTGTGTATGTTGTCTAATGATCATTGTTAAAGGGAAAGTGTGCATGTTTTCTTTGATGATTTTTCACATCTTGTGTTGCCATCAATGACAAAGGGGGAGACTGTTGCAAGTTTGGAGAAGTTTGGTGGATTTTTTGTTGTCATTAATGTCAACCACATGTGTTGCGATTTATGTCAACTGGTTGATGGAAGAGTTGTTAATTGAATTGTCTGGGTGTGCATGTATAGTTGAGATATTGAGGAAGTGTTGTGAGTATATAGAGCTATCTTTATGACGAATATTTTGGAGATGATGTGAGATGCTAAGATAAGATGAGATGATGTCTCTAGTGCTTGGTTTCTAGGTGCTTGTTACCTAATTTTCACCCTCAGGATCAATTAGGCAAAATATCATGTGACAGAGGTTTGAGGAGGCCAGTGGGACATTCACACAAGGGAAAAGATTCTACATCTGTTGCTAGGTCACGGGGAACTCAGTGGGAGAAGCCACCCTAGGAAGATTCGGCATGAAAATCATCCAAGGAGAAAGTTGACAAGACTCTCCTATTGTCTGGCCGACTGACTGTTTGATTTATTCCATCCTGAGCAAGTCGCTGAGACCTAGTTTCTGTCATGCCGAACGAGCCTGCAGAGCCTATCACTATAACGGAGAGGGTTCGGTATGACCTCTTACCACGTGGATTTCCTTGGCTGATAGGCCATTCAATCATCATTCACCAAGACTCTCGGTGACCACGGGCTTCGGGGAGACCTACAGCGCTCGGTGAGAACTCCCAGTGAAGGTTCAATGTCTCGATGACGTGTGAAGAGTCTCGGAGTGAGAGATTCTTTCAGAAAAAGTGAGGGGCTTCGCCATGAGGTCTTGGTGAGGATGAAAGTCTCACTGAAAGGAAAGGATGGACCTCGATGTAGTTGTCTTTGACAAGAGTCCCGCCGACACAAAAGAAGGGAGTTCACCAAGACAAAAATCAAGGTGGCGTAGGGTCTCGGTGACTAACAAGGGGTATCACTGACAACAAGATGGCTGAAAGATTCAACCTTCGGCATAATGTCTTGTTGAAGGCCAGATGTCTCCCCGATAGGAAGATGGATCTCGGCGGAATGAAGTGAGCTCGAGCAGACAAAAAGAGTTCACCATGAGGTCTGGCTGATGGAAGGTGTCTCAGCGATTGAAGCAGATGTAGGCATGTCTGGAGGCACTTGGTATGAAGTCTAGCTGATAGGCCAGGGTCCCAGTGAAAGGGGCGACTCAGGGGTGCTATAGCAACAAGCGGGGCTTGGCAAAGGTTTTTGCCTTTGGCAAGGTGTCTTGCCAAAGGACGAGGGTCACGTTGACTGGACACTTCGAGGTAGGTAAAGGAGCTCGCTAAGAATTCTTAGCAAAGACATACAGTCTCACTGAAAGTATGAAGGGCTCGGTAGACCAAAATGCATCGGGGAAACATCGGCATGAGATCTGAAGCTCGATAAAGGCTCTCAGCGATAGCGCCATGTTATGCCAATAAGCTGAAAGGAACAAAATTGCATCGGTGAGACACTTTTAGTGTCTCACCGAGATGTAATTCTTTCTGGAAAGGGCTTTGACTGCTTGCCAATCCTGCATGGAGAATGCTCGACCAACCATGAGGAGCTGAGACAAACCGTGGCAGTCTGGTCAGTGCATAGAGTGCCAATGCAGGATGAATGCAACCCGAACCATGGTGAACTCAGTAGCATTCAAGGTGTTCGGCCAAGGAGCTACACGAAGACACAAGGACAAAGGAATGAATGCAGTGGTTGCAGAAAGATTAGAGGACTTCTTCGAGAATGTTTCTTCACCGACACCAACAACGGGGACACGCAGGGGTTCTACATTTAATTCATAAAAAGATCTGAGGGTAGATTTTTCTGAGCTCGGATATTTTTGTAAGCCCTAAGGGGCTGACACACAGTCTGTATATAAGGCATTTTTCTCCTTTTTGTAAAGAGTTATGATTACACACTCTAAGGAGTTAGTGATTTTTAATGAATCCTTTCTCAATCAATGTATGTTTTTCTGTAACTCAGCTAGAATCCTGAATACAACACAGAGTTTACCTTGGAAGCTTGTGTTCATGTTTGTATTGATTCTCATTTCTGTATCTTTCTTCTAAACATGCAAGTCTTTAACTGTGTTTTATAATTTTGTATTCATATCTTAGAGTTGTGAAATCAATCTTTCCTTCCTGAGATGTGTATGTAGATCAAACCTGTTAGGACTAAAGCATTAAATCTGAAAGAGGTTGTTCTGAGAATAGCAATTAGGCTTTCATGTGTATGTTATTCCTGTGTTCATTTCATGATTTCTTATTAGTTTGGTGTATCACCCATTAATTAGTTTCAATCCTTAAAGTTCTTTTATCTCTTTTCTTCCCCTTTTTCCCCCTAAAATCTTTAGGCTTGAAGAGCAAAAAATAGATTTTTATTCAACAGGAACCAACCTAGAATCTGGAGGTCTCATTTTCGGTATTGCATATCCCACATGTAGAATTTGAGTCCCATGTTATGCCAGATTATTGAGCTTAAAAATTTCAGTAGGGTGCAAATCTGGTGCATAACAATTTTGGCATGCCCGATGGGACAGAAGAAGTCATAATTTTTTCATCAGTTCTTGCTGTTTTGAGATGCCACAACAGGTTTACAGCTTTGAAGAAGTTAAGTTTCAACATATTTGGCGACTCCGTTGTGAAGGAAAGTGACCAATGCAAAAGTTTATATGAGAAAGGTGGAAACCAGAAGTTCAAATTCTTTTGAATAATTGCAATTGTCATCACCCAAGAGGAAATGAAGGACTCTTGATCGAACTCCTCATGCAAAAAGAGTGCAAACAACTCCTCCAAGAGTATATGTTAGAAGAGGAAGATCATTGCATAGTGAACGTCCTGTGAGACACTCAGCATCACCAACTGTTAGAGAAGAGCCACTTATTGTTGTTTCTAGGAATTTCAACTTCCCAAAAGGTAAGAGCAATTTTGGTACAACAAGTGTAAGCTTTTCTACTACAATTGCAAGTACTTTTTCATCATTTTCAAGTACTATACCAGCAAGTTCAAGCTCGGTTTCAGCAAGTATATCAACACAGACTCATAGTATGGCTGCACCAAGAGCCTTTTCTTTTGTTCCATTTGATCAGGGTAATCCCCTTAATTTAGTATAGCATAATGATATTCCTTTGGCAGCATTAAAGGGATTACCATAATTCACTAGAGAAGGGCAAATAACACCGTTTTAACATATAAGAGATGTGGCAGCGTTGTGCAATGTGCATCACGTAATGCAAGAGAACATAGCAATAAGGTTGTTGGCTGCATCTTTCAAGAAGAAGGTGCTAGAATGGTTCAGAAGCTTGCTAGTGGCCTCTATTGCAACATGGGATGAGCTTGGTGATGAATTTACCAGATTTTTTGAAGACAAGTCTGATAACTTATCTTTGGTAGAGCAGTTGACAACTATTAAAAGAGCCCCTCAAGAGAAAATGACGGATTTCAATATCTATTTCCAGAAGACTTGGAATAGGATACCTGCTATGATAAGACCTTTTGCTGATCACGCATTTTTGTATTACTTAAAGAGTCTCAATAGTGATATATTAGTGATGATACAATCCATGGGAGGTCAATCATTACCTCAAGCTTATAGTATAGCTATAAGAGCATAAAATAGTCTTATTCAGGCAGGAAAAATGGCTCCTAGGCCCCCTATGCCATATTTTCTAGATATTCACCCAAATATACCATTGCATATACCTCCTCTTGCTGCAATATGACTGTTCCAACTATAGAGACTGTTGGAAATCAAACAAATGCCTCTGTTGGACCTTCAACTGAGCTGCAAGAGATTAAAAGCAGCTAGCAAAAGATTGAAATGGTTTTGTAGACTTTGGGAAATGAGCTAACCAGCATAAAAAGGCAGCAGTACCAAGGTCCAAGGCCATCATTTCAACAGTATAACCAGCAGCAAGGAGCGAATCAGCCTTATCAAAATCAAGGGTTTAATTAGCAATATCAACAAAATAGACAACTATACCAAGGAAATTATCAAGGACAACGACAAAATGTTAACCAGAGGCCATTTTAGACACATAATACAGTGCCTATAAATGCAACAAATCCAATCAAAGATATTATTCCAGCTCAGAATAATCTTGCAGCAAATTATGAATGGTGTTTTCCATGTAATCAAGCGCATAATCAAGCAACATGTTCCAATGGTATTATCAATCAAGCGTTGATGGTTCAAAATGCCATAAGTTCACAATTGGATGCATCTACAGAGGTACCTGAGTAGCAACGAGATGTGCATCCCAATGAGACTGCATTCCTAAATTGGCCAAGTGAAGAGTTTTGTGGCGTGAATGGTAATCCAGCAATTGCAATGCTCACTCGAACAAAGAAGAGGGCTCTAGAAGAAAATCAAATAGATGGTAAAGATAAAGAACTTGCAACCGCGGGACTATCATTCACAAAAAATCTTGATATCCCACAAAAGTCTTCAAATCAGCCAACCAGCAATCAGCCTCATAAAGAAACAGATCTGATTGTTGCTAGGATACACCAGAAAGTGCATTCAGCTATGCCCTACAGCATTGTAGACAGCATGAAAAGAATGAATGTATCAATGACTATGCGGGATTCTTTATCCATTCCCGGACAAGCTGAGATGTTAAAGAAAGCATTGAGTGGTGAAGATATGCAAGAACATGCAGCTGGTGATCATGAGAAGGTAGTCATGACAAATGTTGATCAAGTAAAAGTGATGGACAACAAACCAAATGTCGCAATTCAAGGTAAGGATGTGAGACCTCCTCCATTCTATGTTTCCTTAGTCATTGGAAAGAACTTGGTATATAATTGTATGGTTGATAGCGGGGCAACTTGTTCTGTAATGCCAAAAAGGGTGGCTGATTAGTTAGAATTAAAATATGAGACTATTGAAAAGGGAGTAGTCCAATTAGATGGTACATCTGTCAACTCAATAGGCCTTATAAAAAATGCTAGTCTGACCTTACATGCCTACCCTACTTTATCCATTCCACATGACATATATGTAATGGATTTGCCTCCCTATTTTGGCTTTTGCTTATCAAGAGAGTTTACAGCCAAAATAGGAGGTTATATCTCATCCGATTGGTCTCACATGATTTTTCATACAAGGTATGGAACAAAAGTAAACATAAAGTTAGAATCACTTGTAAAGGATATCATTGAACCTTATACACCCAGTACGATGAATGCAAATTGTGTCATTTTTTACCAAGAAGATCATGCTACTCCTATTTCACATACATCCACTGCTGGTGTAGACATCCAAATTTGGACACTTAATTTATCCAAATTTATCACTTTTCATCTAAACATCCTATTATTTGCATTAATTAAGTAATATTACTATTATTTAATTAATATCCTTAATTCTGTCAAATCCCTAAAGTATTTAATTATTAATTAAATACCTTACTCTCTTTAATCCCCTTTTCATCAAATGAGTTAAATAAATATTACATTTATTTAATTCCTCACATGTCATTTTCATCTAATCTTAATCCATCCTTTAATCTCTTCATTAAGGATGTGCACATGCCTAATCCTTGATTAGGATGTGTCACATTCTCCAACTTTTGCAAGTTGGATTTTAATCCTCATTAACCCTACTTATCCTCTAATTACTAATTAGTTAAACCTAATTAGTACCTTGGTCAACTCTCCCCATCTCCCAAGGAATTTTTAATTCCTTTTTATTCACCCTAGGTTCCCCTTTTCCCCATGTAAATTTTAATTCACATTTTATTCCCTCCTAGAATACCTTTCTCCCATGCATCTTCTAGAACCTTTGACTTGTCACATCAAGTCACATGTGACAAATTCCCACCTTTTGGGAACCTTGTCTTATCCACTAGATTCTTCCAATCATTGTGAATTTTTAATTCACTTTTATTTTCCCAAAGTTTTCCCTCTCCCCATGTGATCATTGAAAGGTCACATCAATGTACTTCCAAGGTATATGTCTTTCCTCCACATCATGTACCTCCTTCCACATCACCTACACATCATCTCACCCTTAGCCATCTCACATTCCACATGTCAAAATGTGAGGGCTTGTGAGTCCTCAACTCACCTTAGCCCTTCATCTTGACTTTGTTGGATAAATCCCAACCATTGAATTCTCTAGAGAATTCAAATTCTCTTATAAATACCCCATCCTCTAAGGCATTTGGAAGACTTAGCCATTTTGCAACTAAATGCTGCTATTTTGTGCACTCATCTAACCATCAACATTCATCCATTTGCATCTACATTCAAGCATATAGTCAAGACTTGCATTTAGCCATATCAAGAGCCATCAAGGAGCATACAAATCAAATCATATCAAGGGCCAACCAAGGAGTTTCAGCTGCAAGAAGGAAGGTATATCCATTTGTCATCATTTTACACTTTCCTCTTTGCACTTACAAATTTCTTAGGCTAATCTTGAGGTGTTTCCTTATGTTTTTCCATTGCATTTTAGTTGCTTAGAAAGGGTTAGACATTTTGGTATCACAACTAGAATTCCTGATATTCTTTTAGATGAATGGGCTGAAAGTAGTACTCATCACACTGGAAGTGATTTAGTATTAGATGCTGGTATGGATAACTATATGTTTTAGGAGGCTGATTCAGTTATGCCAAATTTGGTTAAAAGGGAGGATGCTGATTCTGAACATCACAATGAGGTCTGGAATATATTTTTTGATGGGTCTAGAAGTAAGTATGGTGTTGGTGGAGGTGCGATGTTAGTGTCGCCTGATAGAGTTGAGTACTATGCAGCCTTTAGATTTAGTTTTTCTTGCACCAACAATACAGCTAAGTATGAAGGATTGATTAATGGGATGGAATCGGAAAGAAAGAGAGGTGTTATGGCTCTAAAGGTTCATGGTGATAGTGAGCTCATGGTGAATCAGGTGAGGGGGCTAGTTTCTGTTAAGAATGATACTCTAAAGGCATATAAACATAGAGTATGGGATGTTATTGAAGATTTTTCTGCTTTCAATATTGTTGCAATTCCTAGAAAGTTGAATCAACATGCTAATAGATTGGCTGCCATAGGGGCATAGTTTTATATTCCTAACAATATTAAAAGGGGGTGTGATCAGCAGCATATTAAAATTGTTGTTAGGCCATCAATTCCAGACAATAATATAAATTGGAAAGTCTTTGAGAGTGATGAACAAATTTTGCAGTTTTTGCTAGAAGAGGACATTTTTGCAGCATCAAATCAAGATAGGCTAAAAGGGAACTATGAAGATCAGGTGGTGCAGCTCAAGTCTAACAAGTTTCCCAAGGGGCTTGTTACATTGGAATCTATCTTCAATACAGATGATCAAGCCAAGAAGAATAAAACCAGCCTACTGATTCAGCAAGAACACTATGCAGATTTGGAGGTTGAACCAGGTAAGACTTTGAAGTTTGGAAAAGTAGTTACAGATTCTGAAAGCAGTCTTATATTGAATTATTTTAAGAATTTAGTGATACAGTTGCCTGGAAATATGAAGATTTAAAAATTTTTAACCCAGCACTTACACATCATACTATAGAGTTAGAACCTAACTCCAAACCTATCAGACAAAAATAGAGACCAATTAACCCCAAACTAGAGCCTCTTATGCACAAAGAAATTATGAAGCTGATAGAGAGTAGTATTATATATCCTATTAAACACACTAGTTGGGTGTCTAACCTTGTCCCGGTTAAGAAGAAGAATGGGGAGTTGAGATTGTGTGTAGATTTCAGAGATCTAAATAGGGTGTCCTTGAAGGACCGTCACCCATTGCCCTTCATGGAGTAGATCTTGTAGTATTTTTCTGGTTCAGAGAGATATTCGTTGTTGGATGGTTATTCAGGATATAACCAAATTCTTGTCAAAGAGGAAGACCAATTCAAAACATCTTTTACAACTAAGTGGGGAACATGGCTTACTAAAATATGCCTTTCGGTCTTTCTAACGCAGGTGCAACCTTCCAAAAGGCAATGGAAATGGCATTCAGCAACCTTATGTATCAGTTTGTCCTAGTGTATTTGGATGACATCACCGTTTATTCAAAGAAAGTAGTAGATCACCTAAGTCATCTAAGACAGATTTTCAAACGTTGTAGGGAGTTTGGAGTATCTCTCAATCCTAAAAAGTGTGTGTTTGCTATGCATAAAGGAAAACTATTGGGGTATATCATTTCTAAGCAAGGTGTCACAGTGGATCCTGAGAGAGTAGTAGCTATTTTAGAGCTATCGTTACCATATCATAAAAAGGGGTTGCAATCTTTCATTGGAAGAATTAATTTTGTGAGGCATTTTCTGCCTAATATTGCAAATTTATTGAAACCTTTGACAACCATGTTAAAGAAAAACACTATTTTTAGCTAGACTAAGGAAGCAAAGAATAGCTTTCAAGCTATCAAGGAAGCTTTAATAGCAGCTCCCGCTTTAATGAACCCCGATTTCAGCAAAGACTTTATCTTGTATGCCTATGGGGGTAGTGAAGTGATATCTGCTATGCTGGTCTAGCAAAGTTCAGGAGGATTGGAACAGCCAATCACTTTTTTTTTCAGCAAAGGATTGGCAGAGTATGAACAAAGGTATAGTTTTGTTGAAAAGCACGTCCTTGCTATTGTCAAAAGTCTTAAAAAATTCAGACATTTGCTATCACACAATAAAATTCATTTAAGAGTAGCTCATCCAAGTGTCAAAGAATTTCTTCTCAGCAAGGATTTGAATGAGAAAAGGGTAGGTTGGATAACCAGAGTCATGGAATATGACGTGAGCATCGAAGTTACTAAGCTAGTGAGGGGTAAAGGGCTTTGTGAACAGTTGAGTTGTGAAGGAATTTTAGATGCAAAACAATTTGAAACAGCTTTAGTACTTTGTTTGGATGATAATGATGATGGAACAACAAGTTGGTTAAAGGATATGGTCCATTTCCTCAAAACAATTCAATGCCCACTCGATTTGGATAAGGCAAAATGTAGGTACTATAGGCTGCAGTCTATCCCATATGTGTTGATCAATGATATTTTATATCGCAAAGATCATAGTGGGGTACTTCTCAAGTGTGTTGATTCAAATGAGATTGGAGAGATATTACATGAATTTCATGATGGGCATTCAGGAGGCCACTTCTCTCCAAGGACTACTGCATTCAAGATTATGCGGGTTGGCTACTATTGGCCCAATGTTTTCAAAGACAGCCATGCATATGTTAGAAAGTGCGTAAAGTGTGCTCTATTTGCAGGAAAAGAAAGGCTTACAGCTTTACCTCTGCAGCCTATTAAGACTGAACAACCATTCGTAAGGTGGGGAGTTGATTTTATAGGTCTTATTAATCCTCCATCTAGTGCTAGACACAAGTGGATAATCATGACAACTGATTATTTCACTCGCTGGTCAGAAGAAGCAACGTTAAAGGATGCCAATGAGATTGTTGTTTTGAATTTTTATGATGATAATATTCACAGATTTGGAATCCCTGATTCTATTATCTCTGATAATGCACTTGCTTTCATTGGTCTAAGGGTAACTGAGTGGGCGCTCAAGCATGGAATTTATCTCAGTAATAGTTCTAACTATTACCCACAAGGTAACAGATTAGCAGAATCCACAAACAAGAATTTGATCAGAATATTGAAGAGGAATCTGTAGGAGAATCAACATGAGTGGCATTCTAAACTAAAGGCTGCCCTATGGGTTGACCAAATCACACCAAAGAAAATCATTGACAATTCACCTTACATGATAGTCTATGGTAAAGAGGCCAAGTTGTCTATTTCAACCGAGCTGCCAGCTCTTGACCTTGCTAGTCAGCTAGTTTTGTTTGAAGAAGGAGATCCTATAAAATTGCGTTATGCTCAGTTGATGGAATTGGAGGAAAAAAGATCAAAAGCAATGCAAGCAATGGAATATCAGCAAATGCAAGTGAAAAAGAGCTTTGACAAAAGAGCGAGAGCAAGGGTTTTCAATGTGGGTGATGTTGTTCTTAAGTGGGATGAACTCAAAAGTAGGTCAGGTAAGCACATGAAATTTTATTCTTTTTGGGGAGGCCCATTTGTTATCTCAGAATGTAAGGAACATAATGCTTATCAATTATCAACTATGGAAGGAGATATACTACCAATACCAGTCAATGGTATTCACAACAAACATTGTTTTGAGGTATGATCATTAGCCGTGTCTTGTATATATTAGGTTAGGTTTCATGCTTATAATAAATGCATCTACATACTCGTTTGGTTTTTCCTAAGTGTTGTCCAAGCACATCTGTAGGTAGTTTTCATGTTTTCCTTAGGTCCTAGGATGCGTAATTTTTAGACTCCATGCCCAATGGATAGACCTAGGCTACTGGTCTTCATTTTTAGTAGGCAAACATCCAGCAAAGGTTGCCAGAAATGCTACCTAATTTTCACCCTCATGATCAATCAGGCAGAATATCATGTGATAGAGGTTCGAGGAGGCCAATGGGACATTCACAAAAGGGAAAAGACTCTACATCTGTTGCTAGGTCACGGGGAACTCAGTGGGAGAAGCCACCCTAGGAAGATTTGGCATGAAAATCATCCAAGGAGAAAGTCGGCAAGACTATCCTATTGTCTAGCCGACTGACTGTTTGATTTATTCCATCCTAAGTAGGTCGCTGAGACCTAGTTTATGTCATGTCGAATGAGCCTGCAGAGCCTATCGCTATAATGGAGAAGGTTCGGTATGACCTCTTACCGAATGGATTTCCTTGGCCGATAGGCCATTCAATCGTCATTCGCCAAGACTCTCGATGACCACGGGCTTCGGGGAGACCTACAGCGCTCTGTGAGAAGTCCCAGTGAAGGTTCAATGTCTCGCTGACATGTGAAGAGTCTCGGAGTGAGAGACGCTTTTGGAAAAAGTGAGGGGCTTCGCCAAGAGGTCTTGGCGAGGACAAAAGTCTCACCGAAAGGAAAGGATGGACCTCGATGCAGTTGTCTTCGACAGGAGTCCCACCGACACAAAAGAAGGGAGTTCGCAAAGACAAAAATCAAGGCGACGTAGGGTCTCGGTGACTAACGAGGGGTCTCACTGACAGCAGGATCACCGAAAGATTCAACCTTCAGCATAATGTCTTGCCGAAGGCCAAATGTCTCCTCGACAGCAAGATGGATCTCGACGGAATGAAGTGAGCTCAGGCAGACAAAAAGAGTTCGCCATGAGGTCTGGTCGATGGAAGGTGTCTCGGTGACTGAAGTAGATGTAGGCATGTCTGGAGGCGCTTGGTATGAAGTCTAGTCGACAGGCTAGGGTCCCAGTGAAAGGGGAAGTCTACAAGAGGTCTCGGCGACCCGGGGGTGCTATAGCGACAAGCAGAGCTCGGCAAAGGTTTTTGCCTTTGGCAAGGTGTCTTGCTAAAGGACGAGGGTCACGCCGACTGGACACTCTGAGGTAGGTAAAGGAGCTCGCTAAGAAGTCTTAGCAAAGACATACAGTCTCGCCGAAAGTATGAAGGGCTCGATAGACCAAAATGCGTCGGGGCAACATCGGCATGAGATCTAAAGCTCGATAAAGGCTCTTAGCGATAGCACCATGTTATGCTGATAAGCTGCAAGGAACATAATTGCATCGGTGAGACACTTTTAATGTCTCGCCGAGATGTAATTCTTTTTGGAAAGGGATTTAACCGCCTGCCGAGCCTGCGTGGAGAATGCTCGACCAACCATGAGGAGCTGAGACAAACCGTGGTAGTCTGGTCAGTGCGTAGAGTGCCAATGCAAGATGACTGCAACCTGAATCACGGTGAGCTCAGTAGCATTCAAGGCGTTCAACCGAGGAGCTACGCGAAGACATGAGGACAAAGGAATGAATGTGGTGGTTGTAGAAAGATCAGAGGACTTCTTCGAGAATGTTTCTTCACCGACACCAACAACAGGGACACGCAAGGGTTCTGCATTTAATTCGTAAAAAGATCTGAGGGTAGATTTTTCTAAGCTCAGATATTTTTGTAAGCCCTAAGGGGCCGACACACAGTCTGTATATAAGGCATTTTTTTCCTTTTTGTAAAGAGTTCTAATTACACACTTTGAGGAGTTAATGATTTTTAATGAATCCTTTCTCAACCAATGTATGTTTTTATGTAACTTAGCTGGAATCCTGAATACAACATAGAGTTTACCTTGGAATCTTGTGTTCATGTTTGTATTGATTCTCATTTCTGTATCTTTCTTTTGAACATGCAAGTCTTTAACTGTGTTTTATAATTTTGTATTCATATCTTAGAGTTGTGAAATCAATCTTTCCTTCCTGAGATGTGTATGTAGATAAAACCTGTTAGGACTAAAGCATTAAATCGAAAGAGGTTGTTCTGAGAATAGCAATTAGGCTTTCATGTGTATGTTCTTCCTATGTTCATTTCATGATTTCTTATCAGTTTGGTGTATCACCCATTAATTAGTTTCAATCCTTAAAGTTCTTTTATCTCTTTTCTTCCCCTTTTCCCCCTAAAATCTTTAGACTTGAAGAGCAAAAAATAGATTTTTATTCAACAGGAACCGGCCTAGAATCTGGAGGTCTCATTTTCAGTATTGCATATCCCACATGTAGAATTTGAGTCCCATGTTATGCTAGATTACTGAGCTTAAAAGTTTCAGTAGGGTGCAAATCTGGTGCATAACAGTGCTTTTGAGAAAATTTGAAGAAAAGAGAAAACAGTTAGATGAAGGTATGTTCAGTGGTTTAGAATGTGCTTTGAGATGTTCTTTGTGTTTCTTTTGTGTTGATGTTATGATTGTGTAGTTCAGATAGATTGGTGAGAGATGTTTAGAGATGTTATATTAAGAGATGGTATGTTGAATTGTTGTACAGTAGAAGGTGTGTTCACTAGTGTGTGACTAAGTATTGTAGATATGTTTGGTAGAAATATTTTTGCTCCACATTTCTCCATAGTTATGCTTCAAGTCTTACAATGTTGAAGGTGTGTTGATGATGTTGGTATTTTACCTTAGTCAAGAGAATTTGAGGTTTGGTGCTTCAAAAGATAAGTTTTCAAGTAACAATGTTTGGTAGAGTTGTTTGAGTGAATTGGATTTATACATTCTTTAGGTGGAAGTTGTTACGAAGGAGTTTGATGTATTTCAAGGTGTTGGAGGAATATTCTAAATTGTGTTCAAGCGTGGAGTGTGGTTTGCAAGTCATATATGAGTTTGATGAAGTGTGTACTTAATTGATAAATGGTGTTTGCATGGGTAATGGTCAACCTGGTGTTTACACTACATGTGAAAGATAAATATTGTTTTTGGTAGTGTGTGGTTATTTGGTTTTGTTGATTTGGGTCCCAATTAAGGTTTGATGTGTTCTGCATTCACTTAGATATCCACCATGGAAGTGTTTTGGCACCAACCTAATTTGAATTTGCACATTTGAGGTGCATTACCAACCTTAGAGAGGGTTTCAAAGTTGAGGACGGTATAAGTATGAGTTGAATTGTTGGAGGTTAAGATAGATGCAAGATAGATGAATATGTGAAGTGTATGTTGTGAGCAATGTGAAATTGAGTAGAGTATTGTGAACTTTCAAGTGTTGGATTACCATATGTAGTGAGCAGAAGGTGTCTACAATCATTCAAATAGACTGTGAAGGTGTTAAAGCTATTGTGGTGGAATCTTTATTGCATTGAGATCATGTTCTCTATGTAACATTTCTTCTCTATCTTCTTTGTGCACTTTGATAGTGAGCCTTTCTAGACAATGTGTCCTATTCTTGCAATGAGCTCTTGTAACCAGTTTTAAAATTACTTATATTGTGAGCTAATCCTTAGTGTGGTGTTTCCTTCATTGGGTTTTCCAAATAAATATTGTGTTCTCTTTTGTTTGGTTTTGATTTGTTTAAGTTTCTATTATTTTCTTTTCATGTTAAAACTTCATAACATATTAAGGGTTTAATGAATGCTTATGGATCTGAATGTTAATGAGGGTTTTGGTTTTTGATAAGATACAACTGATTCATCACTGCCCTCTCAGTTGTCTTGTTCACTCAACAAAAATAAGAAAAAATAATAATTTTAAAAAATAAAAATATTTTTTTAAAATTATAAATTGAATCTACATAGAAAATTTCATAGCTCGTTAGTAAATATCATCATTAAATTCTTTACATTTTGTTTGATATAATTGACACGAATTGAAAAATGTGGGAAATTTTTTATTTGAGCATCCCACTTAGCTTAAAAAGTGGAGCACATTTTTATGTTATATCCCACATAAATTTCTTGGGATTTTTATTATGACTTGTTTTCTTTTTCTCCTATAATATTTACAACTTCAATCTTTGTCACTTAAATTATTTTTCTTTTACACTTTTAAATGTATTCCCATACTATTGATTGAATTCTCCATTTTTGGGAATTCATTTGACCATTATCATACAAGCTATAGAATCCATCATCTCCAGTTGAAGAAAAAAAAATATACATCTCATATCATGCCATAGCTCTCACATGGTATCATTTTATAGGGAATATTTTTCTATAAATTTCATAGGATTATATTATTTCACATGGCATTTACCTTATGGTACTTTCATGATGAGATTCTACATAAGTTTTTTGCATGGAATTCTTAGACAAACACATCTTATGTATGGAATCATCATATTGTGTTTACATGATCATATCTCACACAACACTACTTACATTATCTTACATCATTTTCCACACAACCATCTCCTTGAAACCAACACTTGTCTTTACATGGAAGGGGCAATGTTGGAGGCAACAATGTCCCATTTTTACATTCTTTGTAATTCTCACATCATATTTAGATCTATGGTCATATCATTACAAAGTTTTCCAATTACATCTATCTTTTCTTATCTCCTCAAATTGAATCCACAATGATGTTATCCACTCAATTAGAGAGGGATTATATATTTTTCTCTATCTAAATTTGCATGGCCTCATGCATATATACATCATGGGACCAACTTGGTCACAACTCCATGGTTTTCATATACATCATGATTACATTATCACATTTATATGCTCTTATACTTGTGTATATAACAATTGTCAACTCAAACATATCTCCATAATTACCTTAAACACCATAATTCTATTTTATCTCAATTTTGCATCTCCATACACGTATATGTCAAGGGGTCCAAACTAGTTACAACTTTATAATTTATTCATACATCAATTTCCTATTTGCACACACCTTTTAAAAGTTTTCCTACTTGCATGCATTGTGTGGGGAAAATTGTTCATATCTCCATAATTACATCATGTGTGATGACCCCATTTCCACACTTCATGCCATGCATATATACCACATGGGCTCAATTCAATCATAATTCCACATTGTATCATGTACCATGGGATATACCTTATCACTTTACATTTTACTTGATTCTAAGATTCTTCATAAATATAACATTTAATAAAAAATGTGTGCCACTAATGTTGTTTTTCAAGTACAACTAATGAATTGTGTGTGTAGGTATACAAGATGTCACTCTGGTAGTAGTGAAGAATTATGAGGTATAGTCCAAAAAAATATCTTTGATATGTATTATTTCATCTACTATATATCTTTCTTTGGCATGCATGGTTCATATAGTTTCACACATATCAAAGTGGGGAGAAGACCGAAAGGGTAAAAGTGTATATAATCTACACTTTTACACCACTTTGATTATTGGCATAATTGAATCATTGCAATATTCAAGCATAAAAGTGCAAAGTTGTGTCACACTTTCAACCAATTTATCGACACAGTGAATTTAAGCATTTCTAACTAAAAAATCAATTTTGGTCAAACATATGGTCTATCTTAATTCATCCTAACTAAGTTAGATATGTCCACAACTTTTCTAACTGGAAGTGTTCATTAAATGCATATGTAGCACCACTTTGAGGCCAAATATATATATATATAATTTGATGTTTTAACAACTCCTATTCATGTAAATAATATTTTTTTAAATATATAAAAAATACTCTTTTATATATCTATAAGTGTAGTTCTCAAAAATATAATGTTTTTAATATTTTAATTATTGTTTATATTTTCTATTTCATTTATATTAAAAGTAGGTTATCAACACCAAAATTTAAGGTTGATTATCTTATCAAATAAATATAAATTTATTAAAAAAGTAAAAAAAATAATGTACTAAATAAGATGGAATAATTGTTTTTCTATTTTAAATAAATAGTGAAGATAAAAGGTGACATCCCATGGTAACAGTTGTGTTTTCAATACATCCATATTTTAAAATTTATTTTAAAAAATTATTTATTAATTAAGTACGATTTTATATTTTGAATCAGTAACAAATAGATATGCAACAAAAGGAATGGACTGTGGGACATAAAATGTTTCAAACTAGACCTAATGATTGCTTATTAGTCAAATTACAATCTAAATTTGCCATAAGATTTAAATCATATATCCATAATCCAATTTTTTAATTATAATCATCGATCACAACATATTAACACAATAAACTTTTATATTCATTTGAATTTATTAATCTCAACTCTATTCATTTATCCAAACCATTACTTAATAGTAAATTAATTATATTAAATTAGATCTAAGAAAAGGAGGTATTTAATGGTAAGCCTAATCTAAGACTTCACTTGAGAAAAAAGACAATGAATCTCACAATTTTTTAATATAGTAAGTGTGAATATGTATGTAGTTCCACATCAGACAAATGTAGACATAATATTATAAAGTCAATAAATGTCATTATGCTAAATTTCTTCTCCACATGGAACTCCGCTGAGAATTCCAACAAAGATTTGGTTAGTGTTGAAAATCCACGTAATGGAAAGATGTTCCATTCATGTCTTTAATATTTTTTGTCTTACCCAGCTGTCTAAACTTCAACGACTACTAGATTCATAAATTGACTTGTAAAGATATGATGGAGTTTATGATTGAGGCCCCCTTTTTTTTAATCAAATATATCCTCTTCTTTATTACAAATTATTTGTAAATTTTTTTAATAATATTATGAGGGAGAGTATATTCAAATTGGAAGTTATATTTTATTTAAATTATTATAGAGGATCTAATTTGATATCATATTATAATACAAAACATATATTTAAATAGAAGCCATATTTCATCTAAATTATGATGAGAAGAGAAATCTAGTCCATCAAAATCATCTAAGAATCAAATCTAATTCAATTAATAGACGACGTAATCAAGAAACACACTATCATTCTAATAAATTAACTCACACAATTAAATTATAATCTTTTAATTTTATTATTATAATTAAATAAAAACGTCCATCATCTCATTCGTTCATTTGTTGACAATTAAAGATGATTACATTAGTATTAGTATTCTTTCCTAAGAACTAATAATAAGAAGAGTTTGGGAATTAGAATAAAGTCTAAAAGATTAAAAATATGTATTTATGATTCGATGACTAGTTCCAATAGTGAGTCTTTGAAATGCCATCTATTGTATAGGTGAGTATTGCCCTTTTTAAGGTACTATTGCTTTATTTGTGTTTTTTTTAGTAGTAGTGAGTTACAGTGTTTATTTGTTAATATTATTTGTCTGGTTTTTTATATAGAATGACAAGTAAAAAACAAGATGGATTGGTTTTATTGTAGTAAAATATATTTTAAAAGATAATGAAGTTATTGCAGCAAGTTTCTAGATTAGATTGTGTTAAAAAAATTGCATCAATGTTTTGAATCACACTATGTGATTCATCATCAAGATAGAAGAGAGCATAAGGATGAAATGAAAGTTGAAGACCAAGAAAATAATAAAAAGAAGAGAGGAGGGGGGAGGGGATGGCACAAGAGTCAAGGAGAAAGGAGAAGGGGTGGTTCAACTTTACCAAAGAATTTGGAAGACAAAACAAGGGAATAACAAGAAGGAACCAAATTTAGAATAAAACCTATTTAATGAAAGCAAAGAACTACAAGAAATATAAATTAAACTAGAAAAGAACATAAAATCCTAAAAAATAAGGAAAACAAAAGAACAAAAATTAAACTCAAGAAAGCACCACATAAGAAAAACACTACAAATTATATTTATATATATATATGTTTATATAAACCAAACAAGGAAAAACAAAAAGAGAAAAAAGGGATAAATATATATAGTGATTGGTATTATATATATAGTGATTCTTCATGGATTGTGGAAATATATTATCACTATATATATAATATTATACTTGTAGAAATGATTGAAAATATCCAAGAACACTACAAAATAAAATAAAAATTCTAGACTTGTTAGATACATACATCCATATATACATACTTACATATATGTATTTATATATGCATGTATATATGTATATAATTAATGTATGTATGTATGTATAAACTTACACATATGTACTACCATCTTGTCTAGTGTGGAGAGAGGTAAAAAATATTTAACTTTGTATTTGTGTATTAAAAACTTGAGTTGATTATAATGATAATTGTAATATTATTAGTATAGATATTTAAAATAAATATACAAATTGGATTTTAATTATAATGATAGATGCAATATTATTAGTATGGATATTTTAAATATATTTATTTAAAAAAATTGAGAGATATCAATTTTGACTTATTTTATTTTATTTTAAAATCATTTAATTTCATTTATATAATTTGCTTTATTTTTATTTGAATAGTATTTTATTTACTTAAGAATTATTTAAATAATAATAATTATATATGTCATTGTTTTTAATTTTTATTTCCATCATCATGATATAATGTTTAGTGTTTTGATATTATTATAAAATGTCTTTCAATATAATTAGATTTTTCTTCATTTTAATCATATTATTATATTTTTCTTTCAATATAACTAGCATTGGTGAAGTCACTCTCTAAATTATTCAATATAAAAAATTGGTGGGCCTCAAAGACATCAATCATCTAAATTAGGATTATAGTTTATAGTAGCTAAAACAAAAGTGATGTTACCTATTATTTATTGATATATTGAATCAATGATCATTAGTTGTTTTTCAATACTAACCAACTTTGTTGAAATTCCCCATAAAGAGAACAAGGATTAATGGATATTTTTGAGGATTATAGTTTATAGTAGATAAAACAAAAAGTGTTATTATCTATTGTATATTGATATATTGAATCAATGATTGTTAGTTGTTTTCAATACTAACTAACTTTGTTGAAAGTCCCCATAAAGGGAACGAGGGAACGAGAATATTTATACAGATAATGGACACACACACACACACACACACACACACACACTTGAGTAATTGATTATTTAGTTTGAACATTTATTAAAAAATATTGTATTAATTGAACATTTTTTTTTTAATTTTTATAGAAACAATATATTAATACAAACATTTTTTAAGGATTCATTGAGCAATAATTGAAAGTGGTTCACTAATGTTATAATATATATTTGAATAGATATATATTTGTCCTAAAGGTCTATTATTATATTAATTCAACAAAAAAGCTAGTCTTTTATAAAAATAATATTGACGCAAAGGGATTTTTTGGACCTTCTAAGTAATACACATATTCAAATTGCACATATTATTTTTATTGGAAGATATTATTAATGAGTTGTAATTTTATTTTTAGTTGAAATAAGAGATGTATTATATTTATTTTCTCTCGGTGATTTGTTGATTAAAAGTGTGGTTGGAAGTGAGGATAGTGGCATTTGGGGTTGGCAAAAGCTATGGTTTGTGTTGGATCTCAAAATCACTACTCATACTCCTAGAGGAATCAATATGTTTCAAGGCTAGGGAAATTTCACCTTGAAGGGGGAACGATAATTTATCAAAAAAAATATGAGTGATAACAAGCCAATTGTTGAGAGTGGATAATATCTCCATCATTTTTTAATAGCTAAACCCAAGAGGTGTTCCTAGAGGTATTCTTAACAAGATTAATCATAATTGAAGATGAAAAAACTAAATATAATACAAAAAAATTCAATGTATATTTGGTCTCAAAAGTTGTCACTAGACCAAAGACCAACCTACTACACATAAATAATCAATTAATATTATATGAACATCATTACACAAATGCAAGATGAAGGTATACAAAACATGATTGTTTAAGATAATATCTCTTGAGGCTCACTACATGTTTTTTCTTCAATGATTTTTTCAATCATGAATTGCATACAAAATTACTATTCTTACTCCTAAAACTATTGATGAAAGGTTATTTTATTTTTGGTGTCTGGTGGATCATTGATTTCTAGGATTATGCCTTACTATTGGGCAACAAAGTCATAGTTTACTATACAAAACATATTTAAATAACAACGTAAGTATGATACCAAATAACTAATCATTCTTAATAATGCATCTCTAAACTCTTAAAATATATATGCAATAAAGAATAGATCATTACAAATAATGCATGTAATAAATTAAAATATTGTGAAACTTATCAAATCTTTATTACAATTATACCAAGGAAAGTGATAAGAGGAATCCCTAAGCTAGAAAACATGTCATAGTTTTTTCACCGAGAAAATCCCATGAAGATTTACAAATGGCCAAGGAGAAAATTAACATGTTGCTCTATAGACAACTAGACTTGCTATATTTAAAACCCTAGACAATCATCAACAATTGCAATCACACAAAAATGTGGAAATGACAAATATTTGTTCTAAATATATATATATATATATATATATATATATATTTAATAGTAGTTTGTTTTGTAACGCCCCGCCACGCAAACCCCGAAGGACAACACAACATCAATCATTTATAGCACAATTTTTTTTAAATTAAAACTAATATGAAATGTAAATTAACATACAACACTAAAAATGAAACTATACATACACATCATCTATCTAGTCCTCTAGGGTAACATGACTGCATTACTTGCGAACATTCCTAACATGACTCAATTCCCATAATGATGAAAATCTACTCTCAAGTATTCATTTTAAGACCATTATATAGAATAAATAAAAAATGTACATGCATCCATAACATTACATAAACATCCATCTGTGATCACATGATATTACTGAAGCATACCTCCATTACATTTATTATATGAATTTACATCATATCAATGATTACAATAGTACAACTGTGCTTCCCAAAATAGATGGGAAGGATTCCCCAATTTACATAATGGGATACAACTGAAATGAATGTAATACATAGCATCAATACTATCTCCAAATCTGGTGGAGCTTTGGAACCACTACAAACGGTACAATTCCTTGCATCATGAACTTCGACTAGGAACCCAATGGGGTGCATAACATGCTCCACTCAACCATGTGGACCCTAAGGCCCACCCCCCCATGCTAGGAGATGTCAATAAGGTCCCACAACATAAAAACAATCAAGCAGACAAAGATAACAAGGCTCCACAACAAATGCAATGACAAACACAAAGAATAACCACTTCTAGAGGTACATGAACAACAAGTGGAAAACCAACAAGGCAATCAAGGTTGCTAAAGGGAAGAGTTTCATCGCATGGCTCGATATGGGTTACCCAATGCAGATCTTCCTAGGTCTCAGCCCCCATCCTAGGTTACCCTAGCAACCTCAACTGATCCTCAGACCCCATTCTAACTCATGCAGAATTAACATACCTTTCATGAAGACAAGGCAATTGATTTTCCATTCCAGGCCTTCTCATCTCATCTCAAGCCCATACGAGTGCTTGATCCATGAGAGAGGCATCCATTATCTTTTATTAATGAGAGTACTACCCAACCCCCTAACTATTTATTAGGTTATCATTGAATTAACCCAAATTCCACACGAGTTACCCTAGACACCACTTAGGGCTCTGGCCCCCATGGGAAGCCACTCTCCCTATTATCAACAAAAGACTCATAGTCACTAACTCGGTAAGCCAACTTGCACAAACTAAAAAATTCATATAAGTAAGCACATAAAGTGAGGCATGCACCATCTCACACTAGATTTCCATAATAAAACAATTTCCACAGTGCAAGGCTAGAACCCACATAAACAAAATAAAGTATAAGAACAATAGTTCACAAAGAACCAACATGAAAATCCAATCATAAGAAACTCTTTCCCCAACCTTTGGAAGTCCAACTAACCACTCTACCCAAAAGAAATCTTATTCAAATCAATAACTCAAAGTATCTCATTTTTTATATTGTCACAATGCATGGTCTCATAAAAGAAAACCAACACATAAGGAGTCAACATAACTCAAGTATGGAGTAGATAAAGAAATACATCATGTAAAGAAGATACACTAAGTTCATTTGATTAACTAACTCCACTGTTATCGAAATACACTTTTATATACCACAACTACTCTTTATTTAAAATCACAATTTATACCTATATATATACATATATATATATATATAATGTATATTTAATTTAAACTAAACTATTGTTTTAAATATGTTTAAGTCAAAGCAATCGACTATCAATAAAGCATAACAGATTAAATAAAAGAAAGAGTAGCTATACACACACACCCACATATATATGTACATATTTATATTCATAAAAATCAATCATAAATAGATTCAGAATGCAGAATTCAAAAGTTTGAATGGTGAGACAACAAATACATAAAAAAATGCTTCACCCAATCAATATACATACATATGTTTCAATTGGAAATAATAAAATTCTTATAGGTCGAGCCCCCATAATCGACTATCTTAACCAATTATAAGCAGCTAAATCCACTATTTACATCAATTTCATTGACCAAAAGAATAAACAAATGATAGACCAAGCCTATGCATTGAACTTTAATCAACCACATGCAAAAGATAATACATATCAAGAATATCAAGTAATAACTGATAAATCAAAGATGAAATCGATTACTCAAGAGAAACTCATTTATTCAGCAAAGGAAGGCACATATAGGCTAAATCACACCTTAGGATGGTATTCATAGAAATTTTCCAAAGAGAACAAACGTCAGACTCAAATCAAGGCAGAAATCCAAGCATCGAATCCTAGGGTTTTAGCATATATACAATATTGAGTGCCATTCAATATCTGGCACAAACAAGCAGTGACATAAAATAGATGGGAGACGTGCCAAAAAAGTCTAAGATGGCTTCAAGATCATTCAAGCAATTATCCAAGGAAAAAGGCGATGAGATTTCAGGTTACATCAATTTCTACCTAGCTAAAAAATAATAATAAGGTGGGTATAAAAATTGCACCCCCTTCAAACTAAATAGCGAACTTACTGATTTAAACACTAATTGCAGCCAAATACAAAAAGTCACCTAAAATTTGCATAAAATGGAATGAAAACTCGGGTAATAAGGAGTGTTAAGTAATGAATTCGCAGCCTAAAGAACATAAAAAATGAGCATGAATCTGTCAAATCTCCAGGCAAACATTATGCATGCAACGACAAAATTGAAAGGTATAAGCAAATTGAATATCAAGCATAAAATTCGCAAACAACAAATGGAATGAGAACAAGATGATGCCAACCTCAAGTCCTACGCTTGAAGATGGAGAAGATATGCTAAAACAATCTCTTTCGCAGCCACAAATACGTTCTCCAAAACAATTTTCAATCTTCCAAAATCTGTATTATTATTTTTTTTATATAAAGAAAATGTAGACACTGAAATTTGGTCTAAGCCTGCGACATCAATATTCTTCATAATTCTTATTCTTCTATTGATTAAATAATCTTAATTATTTAATTAATTCACCTTAACATTAATTCTTCTATTGATTAAATAATCTTAATTATTTAATTAATTCACTTTAACATTAATTCTTCTATTGATTAAATAATCTTAATTATTTAATTAATTCATTTTAACATTAATTCTTCTATTGATTAAATAATCTTAATTATTTAATTAATTCACTTTAACATTAATTCTTCTATTGATTAAATAATCTTAATTATTTAATTAATTCATCTTAACATTAATTATTCTATTGATTAAATAATCTTAGTTATTTAATTAATTCATCTTAACATTAATTCTTCTATTGATTAAGTAATCTTAGTTATTTAATTAATTCATCTTAACATTAATTCTTCTATTGATTAAATAATCTTAATTATTTAATTAATTCACCTTTTCTTTATTCTATCTGATTAATTAAATAAACACTTTTTATTTAATTATGTTACTAATTAACCTTATTCTTCTTGTTAAATTAAATAAATTCTTATTTAATTTACTTTTTATCTATATTTTCAACTATAATTAAATAAATTATTTTATTTATTTAATTATTCATTTAAATCCCTTCATCACTTAAATAAATCTTATTTATTTAATTATTCTTCAAATATCGGTCTTGAATTAAATGGATTATTTAATTCATTAATTCTATTTTAACACATTCTCTATATTTAGATAATTATGTGAGTTATCTAAGTATTCACATTGACTAGACTTACATCTATTTTAATTGCTCTAATGTCTGAGTGGCGTTCTCGAGTAATCTCTTCGTCAAATCATTCAATCCTCCAGTTCTAACTTATTTGTGTGTACATGCGGATTAATTAAATATTCTTATTTAATTAATTAAATCTTGTGCGTGCATTCGAACAAGAGTTGCTTTAATCAATCTTTATCTTTGTCATGCAAAGATAATTCTTTGTTTTCAAATGCCAAACGAAGATTAAATCATTTATTTAATCTTTAATCCTATTTCTAATTTATATCACTCATGTCACTACTAACAGTTATCGAATGCATGTCTAATCAGTCGATCTCAACTGTCCGTTAATCTTTCAATCTTGACCTGTCATTCGAATAATCAATATTCTATAAATTGAATTGTCATTCTTCATTCCAATCTCTCTCGCGAAATCTTATGACTTTTGAGAGCACTTTATCTTGAATCTTCGATGTTTTGCTAATCACTATCTTAGGCTATACTTGCATGAACTTACGAGAAATCTAAGGGCAATTATACTACACAAGCAAAATGGAGAAGGGCAATCGAGATGAATCATGGAAATACGTTTGAAATTGGTGAGATTGTTTCAGTTTGTTTACGTTTTACTTTCCTTTGTTCTTTGTTGCTTAACATTAGATTTTCATTTGTAGATTTTAGTATTGCATGTTTGCTTCTAATCTGTTTCTATGTGCACATTTCTATGGCGTTACAGAAAATATTTGCAAAGCAAAATTTCTTGTTAAAACCCCCAAAAAAATTCTTCCCCCAAATCTCTCCAAAAAGACAAAATACCAAAAATCTAAGAAAGAGATCTATTTTCGAATCCAAAAATCAACAAATGGCAAGTTTCTAATTCACAATTCAGTTTGGAGTCTTGCATGTGCACGCACTCCACTTTTTCCATTTTTTTATTTGCTTTTACATCTTGTTCGAAAATCTCATCTTATTTAAAATTATATTATTTTTCCACATTTAAATAATTAAACTCTAATGATAATAAAATTATCAATTATCATTAAATATAATCATAACAATACTTTATACAAAACAATTTAATTTAATTATTTAACAATAAACTATATACTTTCTATTTTTCAATATTGATTTATTTAATTATTTATTTTAATTCTAGATTAATTTAAATTACCTATGATCAATTTAATTTAATTAAATTGATTAAACAAGGCTATTCATAATATTAAATTGACCACATAATTGCAATAACAAATTAAACAACATATTAATGAACAATGACGTGACATCACAATTTAACCAAATAATGATAGACACCAAATGAGGCAACTGACAAAGAGTACAAACTAGACAGATAGGGTAACAAGATGGGTACTCATCCTTGTCAAGGATGATGGCAAGGGTTGGGGACCTTTTGTCATCTATGTTTTTCCACATCATTTCCATTAGGTTTTTTTTTAGGAATGCTTAGACCTGACAGTGTAGGTGGAGTCGATGCCTGGTACCTGCAACCTACATCAAACAAATTGTTGATCACACACACACACATATATCAAACAACAAACACACTGTGAGAGGAAATCACAGCATAGCAGGGTGCTCGTGAACAAGTAATGCTACACCGTCCCTCTCACCAAGACCTCAAACAATAACACATCTTTGAGTAAAAATAATTACATCATAAACAACATATTTCAATCACTAACCAGATGCACAACAAGCATCTATAGTCATATTTCCACATTATACATATTGTCAAATTAATCCAAACACACAACTAACTCCATATATCCATTATTGCATAAACATCGGTTAATAGTGTCATGATCATCAAAGCTAGATAAATTGTCATCCAAACCAATCCAAAATGGTGAAACAAGCATCAACAAGGTCTCAAAGTACATAACATATCATAATGAGTATTAGTGCAGTGAAAGCAACACGAGAGGCACTACATGTTTGGTCATCCAATCACTTGCAAAAAGTTGATTGATAATTGAACATCATTAATGTGGTGTGCATGAAAAGATAACATCTCATCAAATTTATTGAAAGGAAATATTAGAGCTTAATTCAAGATCTCTTACATCTAGAACTCAACCATCCCATTAATGGAAACATGGTCATCTTCATCATCTAGTGTTGAATTTATAAGAAAATTTGTCTTTAGGGATAAACATGAGTTTTTTGCTAGAAAAATCCTCTTGGAGTGGTTGCAAGGTCAAAGGGATTTATTAATGGTGAACTAGGAGGATCCAACAACTAGTTGGGGTGAACAAGAAGAAATATAGGGATTTGATGCAAGGCTAGAAGTTAGAATTAGACATGCAAGGTTTCTTTTCAAAAGTGGATATTAGGACTAGACATTTAATATTATTTCGGATGTGCATAAAAACTTTGCAAACTAGATGTGAAAGGAAATAGAAAAGAGCAATGGAAAGTACTAATAAAGATCAATTGTTTGAAGGAAAGATATTACCAAATAGATTGAAGTAGCCAAACCAAGCACCACCAAAGCAAGAGAGACACAAGAATTTGTGAAGGGGAAAAAAAAAAGAAAAAACCCCAATATTATGAATGGAGGAAAAATGCCTAAAGAATAATACAAAGAGAGAGAGTTTCAACCTTAGCTTGCTTGCATGAGTCTTGAAGAATGAGAGGAGAGGCACCTCAATAAGTAGAGGTGAGAAGAAGGAGTTAGAATGTAACTCCCAACTCAATGAATGCCACCATTCATCTATGTGTGTGCAAAGTGTCACCTCTTAAGGAGGTGGTTACAAATATTCCTTAATAAAGGAATTAAAAAATAAGCCATCATCACACATGTGTGAGATGAAAAAAAAAGACAAAAGACTTATAGGGATTCCTTTGGAATATTCCTACAAGTTAATAAATAATTACAATTAAAGAATAACCTTTACCAAGTAAAGATTAATCTTCTAACAAGATGAAATGAGTAATTTGAAGGTACAAAAAAAAATAAGTAAAAGATGCATAACTAGAAGGTAACAACATCCCAAGCTTACAAGGAACTCTACAAACTTATGAAAAGTATGAAAAAGCCAACTGGAAACTCTTTGGGAATTTAATGCAAGACTAACAAAGGGAAGTGGAGGAAGAAATGAAGGAAATTTGAAAGTGTAACAAGATTCCACAAAAGGGGAGTGGAAGAAAATATAGGAAAGGATTAGGGAATTAGAAGTATGGATGTCCAAAGGTGGGGAAGAATTATGAAAGAAGGATTGGAAAGGACATGGAAAAAACATGTGAAACTAGAGGAGGGAAGTGAAGGAAATAGAGGGGAAAAGGAAGAAGTCTAGATAAACTCTAAAATTCCACAAAAATGAGGAGGGGTAAAGCAAGAAGATGGGTCCACAAAGAGGGGAAGTTTTGGACAAAAAAATACCAACAGGAACTTGTACCCATTTTAAAAAAATGGTACTCATTTAGGAACGAGATCTTGAGCCTAGAAAATAAAAATGGGTACCTGTTACACTTTGGGATCCCATTCCAAAATATACCCATTTTGAAATGGGTACCTATTATGGAATGGGTACCCATTTGGAAATAGGTACATGTTTCTTAAAGCTATTTAATTTATTTTTTAAATGACTATCAAGTCATTTTTTCCCCAAACTCCTACAACTCAACAATGACTAGGGTGAAACGGGTACCCATTTTTGAAGCCATTTACACTGCCAAAGAGTGCCTACTATCTTCTCCTATCAATGTTGTGATTTTTAGTGACCTTTAGGTTAGGGTTTAGTTTTTGTGTTTTTTTCTATATATTTAACATTTATAGTTTGAAATCAAGGTTTATATTTTAGTTATTTTAATCTCCATAATTTGGATGAATTTTATAGCTCCTAATCTTAATTTATAAATATATGGCATCAGAATAATGGATACAATAAATTTGTAAAGAATAATATAACTCTTAAAAGATATAGAAACCAAAACCTAACTAGATAAATAGGACTTGTGTAAGATAAGTGTTTTTGTTAACTATTAGTCTATTTTGTCCCTTGGTCTAAATAGCCACACTAGATTGTTCATGTTGTTTAAGGAATCATTTTTTTAATTCCTAAGACCTAAAATTTTAAAGAAAGCTTTCCAAAGTAGGGTAATTAAGTGTTTTTCTCATGTTATAAGTCTTGGAGTTTTAGCTTTGTAAAAGCTTATAATAATTTAATGTTATCAAAGAATCACACACATGCATTTGAGGGAAGACTTGTCTTGATAGAGGTTGAGTTTTAGTTGAAAATTAGGTTGAGGTTGTTAGGGTTTCCATTACTTTAGGTTTCTTTTCATGAACTTGCCAATCTCTAAGAGAAACCAGTGCTATTACAAATCATGATGAAGAATATTAATGATATTTTTTATCCTTATTATCAGACCCAAGCAAAAAGGAAAACCTTCAACATCTCTTTCTCACTACATTATGTTCAAGTGTTGATGCCATGAGAGTTTGTTTCAAGGATTTTTCCATGTGGAAATTCAACCATGATGAGTAAAATAAATATTGGGATGATTGAAGAACTTTTAGGAATTGTTATTCTCCTTCGACATGTGCATGGAAATGAAAATTTCAAGGGAAATAAATAAAAAACTAGGCACGAGCCTCTAAAGGATAATAAACCATTCATCTCAAACCAAAAAATAAGAAAAAGGTAACATTTATGAAAGGAAGATTTCTCAATATCTGCTATAAAGGTGACAAAGATCACTTGAAGATGTCATAATAGTCATGGAGCCTACAAGTGCATAAAGCCTATAGCTCTTGAGAATGGAAAACGAAGCATGAATACAATCATATTGTATTCAAATGGATAGAAAATGAAACACATAGCCCTGAAGAGTGAGCATATGATAGTGTGTCAAGGGTTATATCTATCATGATAGTGAGTGAGTGGGAAGTGATGAGTATGGGAATCTAGAATAAATTTTGAAGGTCTGCTTGGATTATTGTGGATTTGAGTTCTTTTCTTACCTCCAACAATTTTAGCATTGGGAAATCTTCTTCATTTGGTTTTTCAGCAATATCTACAAACTTGAGCTCACACACACTAAATGAGTTTCCCAAGGAAGGAGATACTCCCACAAATTCTACTCCCTATCACATGACACCATTGATAGAAGACATTTAGATGGTTTATTTCACCACTATGATGAGATTTTAAACATGCATTGAAGTTTCATCAAAGGTAGCTTATAGGGTTAGTGTTGTCCTACTAAGACACGGTAGATCAAAAGGACAATCTAGAGTGAGACATGAAGATAAAGGTTCATGAATACTATGACAATTACAAGGTGAGAAAATATTCATTACAAGATTAGGGTTTTCATGATAAATTTAGAATTTCTTGTTAGAGGGTAGTATGATCAAGAAGAGTAACAAGGAGTCTCTTTAATAGTGAAAATTTTTGCAAGTATGATTTTTTGGTATTGTCATTGATGTCAACAAGCTTATGTTTTTGTTGTCATTAATGTCAAATAGTGATGATTGAGAAGCTATGATGATGCTTTGATTAGTTGCACTATGTTGTCATTAGTAAATGCTACCGGTGGCAACCTCTAGTGTTGCTTTGATAAGCTTCTATTTATGGATGTATAGTTGAGTTGAAGTGTGTTGAATATGATAATTATATGTCTTTGGTGCTTGGTTTCCAAGCTATTTTGAGAAAATTTGAATAAAAGAGGAAAAAGTGTATTATAGAGGTGTTTTGGTTTTGATCCACATTTCTTTCATGTTTAAGATATGCTTGTACAGTTTGGATATGTTGGTCAAAGGTGTTCAAAGTTGTTATATCTAGAATTTTTTGGTTTGTATCGTTGTGCAAAGAGAGTTGTGTTCACCAATGTGTGAATTGTATGTTGTAGTGGTGTCTGGGAGAACTGGTTTTTCTCTACATTTCTCCATAGTTTGGTTTCTAGTCTTGCGGTTCTAGAAGTGTGTTGATAGGGTTTATATCTATCTCCAATAAAATTGGTTCATGGTTTGATGCTTTGAAATTTGATTTCTTGAGTTATAGTGTATGGAAGGTTGTTTGAGTGTACTAGGTGTGTACATTCCCTAGGTGAAAGTTTTTGTGAAGGAATTTGTTAGATTTAAGGGTGCTTATAGAATATTCTAGATTGTTTTCAAGTGATATTTGATGTCCATGAGTTGTATTTGATTAACGGAAGCACGTACTTAAATTTTAATGGTGTTTACATGGGTTTGACCAACCCTAGGTGTTTACACCAATTGTGGTTTTGCTTCGATAATTGTAGAAGTTTGGTGTGGCATGTATGAATGGATTTAGGTCCGAGTTAAGGTGTGATGTGGTCCACCTTCATTCCTTTCCACGGCGGGAATGTTTTGGTGCCAACCTAATTTGAATTTGTGTGATTTAGGTGCATATCCAACCTTAGAGAATGTGTTCAAGGTTGAAGAAGGTATAAATAAGTGTTGTGTTGATGGATAAATTGAATATAGAGGGTGTGATACAAATTTAAAACATGTGAAGTGTAGTGCAAACTTTAATGAGTTAGACTATTGAAAGCAGTGAGAAGAAGGTTTCTACAATATTTAGGACTGTGAATGTGTTTGTGATGTTGTGGTGAAATTTTTTTTTTTTTGAGATGGATTTCTCACAATAACATCCTTCTTTCTTCTTTTTTGTAATATGGTAGTGACCCATTGGTAGTGAGCCCTTCTTTCTTCTAGGTAGTGAGCCTATTGTATTCAGTGTTGCAATTACTTTATATTGTGAGCTAATCCTCACCATGGTTTTTCCATTCTTGGGTTTTCCATGTAAATTTGGTGTTCTATTGTGCATGGTGTTGATGTGTTTCATTTTTTGGTATTTTTTTTCATGGTTAATTAGTTTAACAGATTAAAGGTTTTAAATTAAGTTGATGTGAATCCAAATGTTTATGATGGTTTTAAAGTTTTAATGTACAACTGATTCAACCCCCCTCTTAGTTGTCTTGTTCATTAAATAATTGGTATCAGAGCAAGGTTCCTTGGAAGAAATCTTAATATTAAAGTTTATCAATGAATATTATGATGAGGGAGAGAAGCTCAAAGCTCATCTTGCCCAACTCATCCACTTGGAGGAGAAATGTGATGAAGCTATTGAAATTTGGATAAAAACCTAGAAACTAATTAAAATCTAAGTGTCCAACTCCTGAAACTTCAATAGCGTTGATATTTTGTAGCACGTTGCTATATCCTTTTTTATGGTGTGTTGCTATATTACATTGCACGTTGCTATAACTCAATAGGATGCTGACATTTTTGCACATTGCTATACCAAAAATGATAGTCATGTTTCTATTTAGTAAGTGCATCACCATTTCTAAATGGCGTCGCTAAACCTAAAACCCCTAGTGTGTCGCTATTCGCAACATACATCGTCCTAGCCTAAGTGCATCGCTCAAAAAAATTGAATGACACGTTGCTCAAAGAAAAGTGTGTCACTATAAGATAAATAGCAATGCTGACCGTTCCAAACACATCGCGATTAGTGACACCCTAAAAGACCTAATTGAAACCCTACAAAAATGCAGGAAAAATGTGCAAACCGAGAATTTTTTTGAAACACATACCCAAGGTCCTACGTTTGCTCGACATGGTACTCTTGAACTCTATCAAAAAGGTGTGTGTGAAGCTCACGTTGTGCCATATCACCAAGGTGTAAGAGCTCGGAAGCAACAATTGGCTAGAAGTCGAGAGTGCAAATGAATTGAAAGTGACCCTTTAGCATCTATTTATGCTTAAAAAATAGGGTTTTTTGCCCTAATTTGAGGGGGAAGCTAGGGTTTTTATCTTGTTTTACCAATTTTTGAGCTATGAAGCATATTTTGAGATACTTTTTGCATTTCTAAGCTCATTTTTGCGTCCTATAGCCTTTTTGGACCCCTGAATCAATGTTACATCTTTGTCGAGAGATCAACCCAAAATTCCCATTTTTTTCCCAATATCTCAATGGGGGAGGGTACTAGCTTAACTCCTTCCACTAGGGAAACACTAGGGAATCCAAAAAATTAAGAATTTTTAATTTTTTTTATCTAAGCAATAACATTAATCTGAAAGGCATCAATCTTTGAACCAATGTAATAGGTATCTCGCTTCAAAGAGGGGAAAAATGAAGACACTTAAAATTGCCCTAAATGGTATTACACACTTGAATATGACTACTAACATCGTTTCAACCTAAAATTCATCTTCTTTTTTCCTATTTAATTAAATAAGCCTAGCTATTTAATTAAATGCATCATTTTCATCTATTAATCTAATTAATTTAATTAGGTTAGTTCACCCCCTTTCACAATTCACCTTTCATCATGTTTAATTGAATACATGAAATTATTTAATTTAAACACCTTATGTCTTCTCATTTAATTGAATAATCCTAAATTATTGAATTAAATGCCATTTGCATCCCCTTTTCATTAAATAAACTAATTATTTAATGATAATCCTCAAATTCCTCAACTTGCATGATTAAAACTTAGTTTTAATTAGAAAATTACTAATTTTCCTCACCCATCCAAATTGCATAGGGAATATTCCAAAGGAATATTCTTCTAATTGGCTCCAAAAATGGAATATTCTTTTCTAACAAACTTTGTAACAAACTTTCAAAGTTGTTAGAAAGTATGTTTGTTTGAATCATTGTGAGCCCTTGATGGTTTCTTTGATCCATGTGATATTTGATTCTCATCCATTGATGAGAATCCTTGATCCATGCCTTCACCCTTGATTCCATCTTGACCATTGATTGATCCTTTTCATCTTGACCCTTAATTCTTCATTTGCTCTCCTATAAATACTTCACCTTTCAGAGAGAAATGGATCCACTTACATCAAAGAAAAGTTATTATACTATCTCTATTCATACTTGCAACATTTTCAAGCTTTTCATCCTTTTCATCCACCCATAGCATTGTTTTGTCAAATTTAGCTTAGTTTTCAACAATGGAGTTCGGTTAATTGCTTATTTTATCCAAGGGATTGGGAAAGGGTCATTATTCCATATCAATATGACACCACTCCCCCAATGGAGTTCTAGATTAGGTTTCTTTTAAGATTTCATGTTTATTTCATGCTTAGTTTAATGGTTTCTTATTTTTTGAAGCTTTTTAACATCTCATTGGGATTCTAGCTTGGGGGGTTAGATATTTCTTAAATTCATTTGAATCTAGTGTATTTAACCTATACTATGATTACAATTACATTTTCTTTCATAGTAGGTGACTTCAACATCATTATTTTCACCCTATTAGATTTTTCTACTCTTTTTACCCTCCTACTCCTTGGATCATGGTAGATGACTCCAACATCATTATTTTCCCAAATGAAAATTTAGGTGGTTCTAATAATTGTTAAGAATAGGTGTTGTACACCTTGCATAATATTAGATTATTTTAATTATGTAGTTTTTTTTGTGGTGCATCCCAGGTGATGTGTTTAGCCACATTAAATATTTATTTGGGTTCACTTGTAAGTTGTATGTAGATTTGGGTTTGATATTTTATGTGTGTGTTTTCTATTAAGGGTAAAACAAGTTTTGAAGGGAATCAAACAAGTTTTGAAGGGAATCAAAACCCTATTACAAAATGTTGCTTAAAAGATAAACAAAGACAACCAACAACCTACTGACAAGTTTTGAAGGGACCCAGAACCATATTACAAAATGTTGCACAAAATATAAACAAAGACAACCAACAACCTACCGACAACAAACAAGCAAGAAGAACACAAAAAAAGAGAGACAAAAACAACAAGAAAAATATTGTAACTAATTGAGATTATTGGTTGCTTCCAACTCTTGTTGATAAAAACTTTTGTGAAGATCAACCAAATTCAACAATTATTTATGTCCATCTTCAAAAGACTTCTTCTTGTCATGGGTTCTAGCACTTGGCCCCTAATGAGCATATCTAATTTGTTTACCCTTAACCTTATTATCACCATCAATCTTCTCCCCAAAATTGATAATGTGTGAGTATAATATGCGTAATGAAATAACAAACACAATCAATAAGACATTATATTAAGAGATCCAAACAAACAATTAATCTAATTAAAACAAGAAATATCTCAAAGTCATCCCATTGGTCTCTATCTCCAAAAATTTATTAAATCAATGTGGCTCTTAGATTGTGTAAGCATTGTGATTGTTAAAATGCCAATCTAGAGAATGAGATATTGCAAAATGTAGGAATCTAACCCTATATGATAACTTCTAAATGATATGTTGATGATATTGTAGATGAAATTGACATGAAAATGATTGTACACTAGGATGCAACTAAATGAAAAGTCATGATTATGATTGCTATATGATTGTTATTTTCTATTTTCTATTTTCTCAATGCTCAAATACTTAATTGCTCTAATGATATTTCTACAGAGTAAGATTGCACAAATTTGGGATCCTTTTCCTATAGAAAGAAGTTGTATTTATAGATTCACGATAGCATATTTGTGATGTGGCAGCAAGTAAGGGTCTGGATTTGATTTGAAAGATTCAATGGTGAAGGATGAAGAAAACTAAGAAGATTATGGATGTTTGTTCCTCCCCACAAAAACATTCAGCCAAAGGATAGGAAGAATCAATGGAAGAAAACCAAATTGATTTCCAATTTGTATGTAATTTGTCTCCAAATTTATCCGTGAAGGCTGAGTTGAATTAATTAGATATAAAATACCTAATTTTCTTGGTGCATATGATGAGTGAAAAGAGGAAATAGTTGTAGAAGTATGCTTTAATTGAATTTGTTGGATTTATTCAATTTAGCAAAAGAGGATATTTAATTTAATAAAGCAAACTATAGAAATATGTTTATTAAATAAACATGGAAGAAATATGGTAATTAAATAAAACAAAGTATTAAACTTGTTTATTTAATTAAAATAGAATGATGTGATTAAGGTACAATAAATATATAATTATAGAAGAAGTAGATAATCAAATAAAAGAAAGTATTAAATTCGTTTATTTAATTAAGATGAAATAATATGATAAAGATAGAAGAATTAGAAGTGAACTATATAAACAACTATTTATATTTATTTATAAGTAGATGAATTAAAGGAGTCAATTAATCAAATAAATTGTATTTAATCAATTAGATTATCTAGACCATTTTTAGGTGTATACATTTTTCCCCTCTTTGAAGTGATGTATTTACGTATTGCTTCAAAAAAAAATTGTTGTTGCTGCTAGTATTGACAAAAAAAATTCAATATGCCCCAGGGTGTTGATTTTCAGGTTTCAAGTGATGATGGATATATACCCCCTCGGGAGATAAATTGATTAATTTTTTTTATTTTTTGGATTTTTTTGGATTTTTTATGATTTTTTGATGATTTGATAAAGATTTTTAATTTATGTGTGAGTAAAATATGCATAATGAAACAACAAACACAATCAATAAGGAATTCTATTAAGAGATCCAAACAAACAATTAATCTAATTAAAACAAGAAATATCATAAAGTCATCCCATTGCTATTTATCTCCAAAGATTTATTAAATCATTGTGGCTCTCAAATTATGTAAGCACTGTGGCTGTTAAAATGTCAATCTAGATAATGAGATATTACAAAATGCGGGAATCTAATCCTATATGATAACTTCTAAATAATATGTTGATGATATTGTAGATGAAATTGACATGAAAATGATTGTAAACTAGGATGCAACTAAATGAAAAGTCATGATTATGATTGCTATATGATTACTATTTTCTATTTGCTATTCGCTCAATGCTCAAATGCTTAATTGCTCTAATGCTATTTCTGCAAAGTAAATATTGCACAAAGTTGAGATCCTTTTCCTATAGAAATAAGTTGTATTTATAGATTCACGACAACATATTTGTGATGTGGCAGCAAGTAAAGGTTTGGATTTGATTTGAAAGATTCAATGGTGAAGGATGAAGAAGCCTACGAAGATTATGGATGTTTGTTCATCCCCACAAAAACATTCAACCAAAGGATAGGAAGAATCAATGGAAGAAGACAACCAAATTGATTTCCAATTTGTCTGTAATTTGTCTTCAAATTTATCCGTGAAGGCTGAGTTGAATTAATTAGATATAAAATATCTAATTTTGTTGGTGCATATGATGAGTGAAAGGAGGAAATAGTTGTAGAAGTATGCTTTAATTGAATTTGTTGGATTTATTCAATTTAGCAAAAGAGGATATTTAATTTAATAAAACAAACTATAGAAATCCGTTTATTAAATAAACATGGAAGAAATATGGTAATTAAATTAAAAAAAAGTATTAAACTTGTTTATTTAATTAAAATAGAATGATGTGATTAAGGTAGAATAAATATATAATTATAGAAGAAGTAGATAATTAAATAAAACAAAGTATTAAATTCATTTATTTAATTAAGATGAAATAATATGATAAAGATAGAAGAATTAGAAGTGAACTATATAAACAATTATTTCTATTTATTTATAAGTAGATGAATTAAGTTGGTTAAGGTGTTCCCTGTAGCAGGGCGCCCACCATGGGTTCGACTCTCCAGCGCTCCCGCCAGCACTGCCGGTCACGGTAAAAAGTTTACTAGCGGTGGGGGGATATATGGGGGGCCGTGCTGCCCCTAATTCCCCTCGTTAAAAAAAAATAAAGTAGATGAATTAAAGGAGTCAATTAATTAAATAAATCGTATTTAATTAATTAGATTATCCATACCATTTTTAGGTGTATACATTTTTCCCCTCTTTGAAGTGATGTGTTTACGCATTGCTTCAAAGAAAATTTTACTATTGCTGCTGACGAAATTTTTTTAGTATTCCCCCTCGGGAGATAAATTGATGAATTTTATTTTATTTTTTGAATTTTTTGGATTTTTTATGATTTTTTGATGATTTGATAAAGATTTTCAATTTATGTGTGAGTAAAATATGTGTAATTAAATAAAAAACACAATCAATAAGACATTCTATTAAGAGATCCAAACAAACAATTAATCTATTTAGTATTCCAAGGTGTTAATTTTTAGGTTTCAAGTGATGATAGATATATTCTCCCTTGGGAGATAAATTGATGAATTTTATTTTATTTTTTGAATTTTTTTGGATTTTTTATGATTTTTTGATGATTTGATAAATATTTTCAATTTATGTGTGAGTAAAATATGTGTAATTAAATAAAAAACACAATCAATAAGACATTATATTAAGAGATCCAAACAAACAATTAATTTAATTAAAAAAATAAATCTCTCAAAGTCGTCCCATTGCTCTCTATCTCCAAATATTTATTAAATCACTATGGCTCTCATATTGTGTAAGCACTGTGACTGTTAAAATGTCAATCTAGAGAATGAGATATTACAAAATGTAGAAATCTAATCCTATATGATAACTTCTAAATGATATGTTGATGATATTGTAGATGAAATTGACATGAAAATGATTGTAAACTAGGATGCAGCTAAATGAAAAATCATGATTATGATTGCTATTTGCTCAATGCTCAAATGCTTAATTGCTCTAATTCTATTTCTGCAGAGTAAGATTGCACAAAGTTGGGATCCTTTTCCTGTAGAAAGAAGCTATATTTATAGATTGGCGACAACATATTTGTGATGTGGTAACAAGGGTTTGGATTTGATTTGAAAGATTCAATGGTGAAGGATGAAGAAGCCTGTGAAGATTATGGATGTTTGTTCTTCCCCACAAAAACATTCAGCTAGAGGATAGGAAGAATCAATGGAAGAAGACAACCAAATTGATTTCCAATTTGTCTATAATTTGTCTCCAAATTTATTCATGAAGGCTAAGTTGAATTAATTAGATATAAAGTATCTAATTTTGTTGGTGCATATGATGAGTGAAAAGAGGAAATAGTTGTAGAAGTATGCTTTAATTGAATTTGTTGGATTTATTCAATTTAGCAAAAGAGGATATTTAATTTAATAAAGCAAACTATATAAATCTATTTATTAAATAAACATGGAAGAAATATGGTAATTAAATAAAATAAAGTATTAAACTTGTTTATTTAATTAAAATAGAATGATGTGATTAAGGTAGAATAAATATATAATTATAGAAGTAGATAATTAAATAAAACAAAGTATTAAATTTGTTTATTTAATTAAGATGAAATAATATGATAAAGATAGAAGAATTAGAAGTGAACTATATAAACAAATATTTTTTGTTTATTTATAAGTAGATGAATTAAAGGATCCAACTAATCAAATAAATTGTATTTAATTAATTAGATTATCTAGACCATTTTTAGGTGTATACAGATAACACCAACAATTTTCTCTTCTTTGAACTCCTTCAACTTCTTAGTCAAGTTTTATCATCCTTCAGAACTATTGTGGATAGTGCATTTACAAATATTGATAGCTCTCTCCAAATTTTGGTTAACGTATTGTATTTTCTCCTCTAGCCCGTTAAAGTGTCTCTCAAATTCACTCTTTATCAAGCTAACATCAATGGTTAACACTTGTAGCTCTGAATGGAACTTTTCCTTAGGTCTTCTTTGTCCCTAAGAGTACTCTCAGTTCCCCTATTAGAGTCAATCCTATTTTTCATTGAGTGCAACTTGACATTAATTTGATTGAGTTCCATAAAGAAGCACTTTGTGAGCTTGAGTTGACCAACCATGTCATCTCTAGCAAGCCCAAGGACATTATAAATTTCCTCTCTATTCACATTAAGTTGAGGGAAATCCTTTGAAAGATCTTGGGGAGAAAAACCTTGATCCCCTCTTGTATTATCAGGTTGTAAAATTGGGCTTTTACTAGTTTTCCAGTCGGGATTTTACCACTCTTAAAACTTTCCCTTACCTTTGATATTGGCTCTTTCCTTATCATCACCAGGCTTCATCTTTTTTCCATTCTCAAAAAATGAATTTTGGTTATCACTAGTGTAGACTCCACCCATATTGGAGTCATTCATCCAAGACAACTGAGCCCTATTCCTCTTCTTAGTAGACTTAACCTTCTTTTCTTTGTATTTTTCCAATGATGGATTGGAATACATGTCAACCTCATCCTCATCCCTCCATTCCTCCTTATCATCATACTTCTCTAACTCGGTATTTGCATCAGAAGAAACAACATGGGCACAAAATCTATGCCTAAGAACATGTTTCTTGGTCTTAACAGGGGAGGCCAAGGTTTTCAAATGCTCCATAATAAAAAACAATGAGTCCCTCATGTAAAATGGGAAGTTTAGCATTCCCCTTGTTCTCTTTTAAACCAAATTCTAAAGAAGCAAGGAGGTAGAAAGGGAAAGAAATGATATGCTTATGGAAAAAATGGTTCAGTAGAATGAAGTGGAAACCATAAATAGTAGTGAATCTACCATCTAATGTGAAGTAGCACATAACTAACTCTATGATATCCGCCCAAACAAGTTTGATCAAGATTTTATCGTAGCCACCAAAAGTCATCTTTACCAGTTTCTCCCACTCATTATCCTTTAAGAATTGGCTAATAGCATCCTCAAAAGATTTTTTATCCCTGAAAATCTTCCCCCTTAGGATGAGAGACCAATGATCTTCATAATCATGTCTTCAGAGTCACCCTACCATCCACCAAAATTTTGTAGTCCTTCCAACCCTTCATGAAGGTCTTCATTGATGAGCAGGGTCATGCCCATGGATTTTTTCCAAGTAAGGAGTCACACCACCTTCCTCTAGGTTCTTACAAACTATCTCTTTTCTCCTAATGTCATCACAAGAGAGAGATTCAACTCTACTCCTATCACCACCCATCTCAATGAAGACCAAAAATATAAACAAGGAAACCAAGAGATAATATCGACCCCTTCAATGAAATCAAAGAAGAAGGCCAGCAAAAACACCCATTATCTATGTAAAAAGACACAAGGCCATCATAACCTTAATTGGAATTTCCAATGCATACTTGTTGCACATTATAATTGATAATAGTTTGGATATTAAAGGGTAAGGCATCATAATTATTCCAAAATTGAGGGGAATAATTTGAATCCCCCAAATTGGCGAAGGCATCAACAAGACCATTCCCTTCCCTATAAATATGTGATTAAAAGAATTTATCAAAAGAATTAAGGAGAACAAAGGAATCCTTAATGAGAGTTTCTATAGACAAGCTAGGGTCATAGACCTTCTTCAGGCATTGGATAATATTTAGGCAATCTCCTTCCATCCATATCTTATGATAACCTTAAGAATGATCAAATTTCAAGTTGTTGTAGGTCATCACAACTTCAACAAAGTGGTTTTTCTGGGTAGCCAATTTTATGTGTGTGTTACACATATGGGAAAATATATAATATTTGGGAAACTTAGTATTAAAAATTAAATGTGGGATCAATAGTTTTGAGTCACATGGTTTTACATTACCACTTGGTTTATTTGTGTGAGCTTGAGTCTATAAAAGAAATCACATGTTTAGTGGTTGAGGTTGGTTGTTGGATTTTTTTCTTGGTTATCATTGTATTGAGTCTTCTTTTGAGTACATATGTAAAGCATGTAATGGGATGTGTAGATGCATGCTTGGACATATAGAGTATGCATTGGATGGGATTGATGTGTCAAAATTATTCACATGGAGACTCTATAAGTATAGTGTAATATTTTATTGTTTAATAATACATTGAGTGTAGATATTAATTTTGGAAGCTAGGTTTTTCCCTCTATGAGGATTTTCCCAAGGTATATCTTGTATTATCTTTTCATATGTCTTTGATCTTTTCATATGGTTATTTTTTAAGCTTTTATGCAGTATTTTCTCTCATGGGGCTATGTAAGAAATGGTTTGATCAACTTGTATGATTTTCCTAACAATCACTTAGATCCTTCTTCCTCTATTCTAAGATAAAACATGTCATTTATTAATATTGTTGATATTAAACCTATATCTCATATTTTCACTTGGAATAATAGGTGTGGGTTGGAATCCATCTCTACAAATCTTGTTAGATTGTTGGTCTCTGATTATTGGTCCAATGATGCTTTGGTCTCTTCCTTTGAAATTATACATTGGAAAGAATTAGATCACTGACTTATCAAGTTATCTTCCTCACTCTTCTCCCACCTAAAAAATTCCCCATTTAGGCTTTAATTTATGTGGATCAAATATTAGTTAATTCATGAATACATGGTTGGATCATGGATTGAGGGGAATCTCCCTTTTCATATTGAGCTATGTATTCTTTCTTCATAAGACTCCAATTTGTGAACTTCAAGCTCAACTAATGGAATGATCTTGTTTTAGAAATATGTTTTGAAAAAAATAAATAGATGCAAGAGAAACTAGTTGGTGTCACTTTTTAAAACAAGAAATATTATGAGTAAATATTCCCTTCTTAGGTAATAATCTCTTGCTAAAGAGACTAACAAATGGATCATGTAGGAGGAGATATTTTGGAAACAAAAAATAAGAATTGATTAGTTACAAGATAGAGATAAAGGAATAATTATTTCTTACATAACTCGGTCAAATACATGAGAAGTGGGAATGTTATATATAATCTCATCTTATCATAAGGAAATAAATTGTACTCATTCCATGATATAAGCAAGGAAATAGTCCAAAAAAATATTCCCTCTTCCATAAATGTGGCTCCCATGACATGGAGGAAGAGCATATCATCATGGATTGCATTATAACTCTTATTTTTGTGGATATGAAGAATATGCTTATGAGATCCATATATCTTGAGGAGCTTGAACATGGTGTGTTTCAAATTAAAAGGGGAAAATTCCTAGACCAAATGGTTTTTGCATTGAATTATTACAATAATCTTGGGATATCTTGAAGCTTGATTTTTTGGAGGTGGTTTGAGAGTCTCGCGCTAAAAATGATATGCTCAAAGAATTAAATAAAACTTTTCTTGTCTTGATTCCTAAAAATGAGGATGATGAATCTTTTTTATTTTTTTGGTCTTATTGCCTTGTGCAATGTCACTTATAATTTCATTATCAAACTAATTATGGATCATCTAAAGAGGATTTTAGATTCCCTCATTTCTGCTAAGAAAGTTTGGTTTGTGAACGATCATTAGATCCTTAATGATAATGTTATATTCATTGAGACCACCCATTCAATCTATCGCATCAAAGATAAAGTAGTATTTATCAAGATTCATATTTCCAATGCCTATGATAGGATCATATGGTAATTTCTTAGAAACACTCTTACGGACTTTGGTTTTTTGTTGGTATGGATCAAATAAGTCATGAGTTTTATAGGTTATCATTCCTTTTCAATCTTAGCTAATGGTATCCCCCTTCTTCTCTACTTATAGGGGCTAAGAAAAGGTGATCTCTTATCTCCTTACCTCTTCATCCTCATAGTAAATTGGCTTAGGTACATTGATAAAGAACTAAATAATTGATGGTTAAATCCATGGTTGAACTATTTCACATGATCTTGAGATACAAACTCATCTTGAATTTTTTGATGGCATGGCTTTGTTGGGTATTACTAAGATTTAGGAAGTTTTTAATATAAGGAAAGTTGTAGATATTTGTTTGGTTGCATCAAGTCAATAGATTAATGAGGACAAGTCTAATATTTTCTCCTTGAACAATATATTAATGAGGATAGTTCTAATATTTTCTTCTTCAACACCCTCCTAAGTATCTAGTAGAGAATAAATCACATTCTTTATTTTCAAATTGAACAACTTTTGTTTGATTATATTAGTATTCTCTTATATGATATCAATTCTAAAAGAGCTCAATGGAAGAAGAACATTAATATATTTAGAATGAGGATTAGCCATTAGAACTTTTAATGGATATATTTTATTGGGTGATTGACTTTACTAAAGTCTATTATGTAGGCTTTAACCATCTATAGGTTCTTTTTTGTATTCCCTTAAAGCATCCTTGATGAATTTAGTGCTCATTCTAGGAAATTTGTATGGGTAGGTAATTTAGATTCCAAAAAAAGGAGTTTGATTACTTAGGATCAAGTGTGAAGGAGCCTTAGGAAAAAAAATTCAATAGTCAAGCCTTGGCTATTAAGCTTTTATTGGTGATGGTGTAAGCATTTGTATTGGACTTGGGCTATACTCTTAAGTTCAAGTGTTTGGTAAAAGTTGTTGATTCTAATATTTTGAGAATGGATTTGGTAAGTAAATTATTGGGAGTATTATTAAGAATGGGTGTTTTCTTGTCAAGGATGGCCTCTTCTAGATTGTAAAAAATGGTCGAAGGCCTTTATTCTCAAATTATTATCAAGACCTCCCCTCCTCACTCCTCTCTTCCTTTCTTATTCTTCAACCATTAATTCAAGCCTTTATGGTTGAGGGATGGTCTATGGTTGTTGATTGTAAGAGCACGTGCAAGGTGGGGAGATTCTTGATCTATCATTGGAAAAATCCTAGTAAATGGTCTAAAGGGGGATCTTCTGAAGCCTAAGCCACCCTATCTTCCATTCTTACACATTAGCCATGTTACTCTCTAAAGGACTAATATATTCTCGATTGGGGTCATGATCATAAAGGAATTTATTTGGGGGCTCTTGGTTACAAGTCAACTATATTCAATCATGGTAAAAATAGAGACTTTCCTTGGTGAAATAATATCTAGGACAAAATCGATTGTCCTAAATGCAACTTCTTTATATGGTTAATTTATCAAAATAAATGTTTTAAGTGGGACAATATTAAAAAGAAAGGATTTTAGGGCCCTTCAACATGTGTTTTGTGTTGTATGAAGGAAAAAATTGTTTCTTACCTTTTCTTCCAATATCTCTTTCCTCAAGATGTATTTAGAGGTATTGGTGGTGACTTCCAAATTGACATGTCATTCATGTTACTTCCTTGTTTAAATTTTAGGCAAGCATGGGTCAACCTCCTTTGATGACTACTATTCTCAATGTCACTTGGCATCTTGGGTCTATTTTCATTTTTTTGGTAAATTTGGCTTGAATATAATTATCAAAATTTTCAAGGCCATTAGAGTCTAATTTCATAAATATGGTAGAATGTGTATTATATAAAAGAAAACATTTTTTTTGTATGTTCTATGGATGATACCTTGTCATCCTTTGATTATAAAATTCTAAAAATTCTTGAGTTACATTCTAATATTGCTTCCTCTTGTCAAATTTTCCCTATCTCACATGCTTCTTGAAAGGAGAATAGGTTTGGTAAATTCTTTCCCTCCTTTAAGTTTTCTTAAAATAAATACTAATGGTTCTTCTCATAGAAATCTAGGTGTTGTTAGGCTCAAAGGGATTGGTTGTGTTGAAGATGAGTATGATTTCTTTTTGTTCTCTATGACTATGGGGATCAACACCAACAACTAGATGGAAGCTCGTGCTATTCTTTTGGTTCTTGAAAAAGCTTGTGAGATGGGTTGGAAAAAGATAGTTGTAAAAAAAATCCTTAATCATAGTTTCTCTTTTAAATAGAGTGAAGACCCATTATTCCTCTTGGTGGTTGGAAACTTTGGTTGAGCATATTTGTCATCTTACTCCTAAGTTTGAAGTTATATCCTTTGTTCCTACTCCTAGGAATGGAACTTAGTTGTGAACTTTGTGAACTATCTTGCCAAATGGGTTGCTAAGGAAGATTGAAACTAGAATGCCCTTGAGTGGGTTTTCCTACCTCCCAATAAATCCCCTCAACTTCATGTGCATGATCAATCCTCACCTTTCCCTCTCTACTTTGGTGTGCCTCAAGTTTGTGGATTGCCACTTTGCTTAGAATTCTTCAACGGAGTCCATTTGTTGGTCTTACATACTTTTTTAACTTCTTTAGCAAGCTCCATATCTTTGGTTCAACAATTCAATTGATAAATTACACCCCTTCTTCAAAGATTATGATTGTTTGATGGGCTCTCCAAGTTCTTTTTGGAGATTGTAGAAAACCTAATTAGATTTTCTACTTCTTACTTTATTTATGACTTTGACCATTTAGAAACTATTATATTCTAAAATATAAAAACTTTTTTGATATAATTCTTTTTTTCAACAAAATAAAATATTAATACTACCCTAAATAATTTATTATAAAGTATTTTATCTCTTCAAATTAAAAAAAATTAACAACTCATAACTCATAACAAAAAGACTTTGTATAAACATTTAATAAACCAACACTTAAAAGCAAAAAGATCCATTACTATTTAATAGATAATGGTACTTCATTCAATTCACCTATTACATTTCTAAATATTTTATATATTCATCATTATTTAGTAATCACAAATAATCTCTTTTTAATAATAAAAAAATCATATATTAAAACCAAATTAAAAAACATAAACCAAATCTTTAAAAAAGGTGACAAATAATTACATCAACAAAACCGAGAACAAAATAAACAGCCAACCCAAAAAAGACAAATTATCCTTAACACAATATAATTATCCGTAACAAATTATTCTTACAGGGTTTTAAAAACCCCGAATATATAAACGACCACAAATTTAGTCACTGATCCCAAGAAAGGGAAAATTAATAATTTTAATTAATATTTCCAAGGCTCCCGCTGATACCCTCATTACTCGGAAAGCCTAGTGGGTGAGCTTTTTAAGGCGCTTTCCCGTGGCCGCACATGATTCTCCAAATAAATTAACCATGACTTCATTAAAGTTAAAATTATAACTTTTCCTAAAGTCAAGTCAACTTAGATGAGGACTATTTGTCCTATGTCGAAAATCCTTCCACTTGTCTTCATCCACATGAATCCAGCTTTCTCTTTTTCTTTTTATTATTTTATTGAAGGCAAGCCGACTCCAGTTATTTGACAGAAATAATGATTCTAAAGTACGGACATGGCCATTGGCCAGCATATCTTATATTTTATGTCATTTTTTTTAAAAAGAATAATCCGTTATTGCTTTATTGTATTGTGTGAGATATTTTTAAAAAAAAAATCCATTACCAAATAATACCAATTAAATTGTACTCTCTTTTCAAAAAAAAAATGATACTCTTATGGAGTGGGAAAATATTTTAACATTTATAATATTAGTTTATTTATATTTTTTTAGTATATCTATGTGACTTTCATATAGACAATTGTCATGTAGTGGCAAGTACTTATCTTTATAGTATTGTCAATAGATGAGTTATGGCATATCAATTTAAGGGTAGGTCACATAATAATTTGAGATCAACATATTTTTGCGAGTAATATTTTTGAGAGCAATATGTTTGCATCGCAATTTTATTGGGTCAATAAAGATTATGGTTGTTAGAGTTGATGTTGGCTCCAAATTCAATTATATAAGGCACAAATATAACTAGTATAGGTGAAGTTGAGTTGGTCTCTTAGAACAAATATTTGTTAAATATTGATGAGCAATGATTTGTTAGTAAAAAGCCTTTATAGATTGATTGGTTAATATTGAGTTTGTTTTTTTATAATAAATGTTTGTTAAATGTTGATGACGAAGTGATTTGTTAGTAGTATTGCTTTGCAAATTGATTAATTAATTTATTAATGTTAAAAGTATAGTTTATTAATAACATTATGTTTCCATAGTCCATAATGATATTAATGCAATATTTTTGGATAAACTGTGTGCAATTTTTTCTCATCAACGTTTTAGATCGTACTCCATGATCCATCATCACCTCTTTCTTCTGTTTTTCATCTTGATGGTGGATCATGGAGTATAATTTGAAACATTGATGAGAAAAAATTGCACACGGTTTATCCAAAAATCTTGCACTAATATAGTATCATTAAGTTAAACATTTCAAAATGTTTCTAATCAATTCCAATCCCCCTTAAGATATAGATCCAAGTCTGGTTGGCCCACCTTCAAGTCTAAAAGTCAATCTCTTGCACCTTGTGATCTATATCTCAATGAGATTTATAAAAATGTGGAAAAGACCCTAGGTTATGAACACTAATCTTAGAGTCACTACATTTTTATGTTAATCATTAACTTGATGAACTTTAATGAGATATAGATCTTATATGCCCTATATCTTAATGAAATGATTAATTTAATGATCCTATATGTCTTATATCTTAATGAACTTTAATGATTAACTTGATAAAATGTAGTGTAGGAAATTGTATACCTTTATAATTTCACACTATGTTTGCATCCCCTTAATTAATTGGACTTAATTAAGCCTCTAATTGATCAAATTATGCATTCCAAAGCCTTACTATTCCCATTTTCCGAAAGGGAAACCTATATTAAAAAATTGCCAACATTGATTAAATTACCTTGGAAACTGAGTGTCGTAGACTTAAGTCCTAGGACCCAATTTTTAATATTTTTTTGGCGGCATTTTAATGATTCAAATTCAAGTTTCAAGTGTTCACTTTTGGAATCTATTTTTTGGGAAATTAGATAAACACCTATAAATACATACTTTTTTATCAATTCAAATCTAAGTAGAATGATCAAATTTCCTATTAACAAATATTATTTTCAAGAGCATTGAAAAGAAGATTTATCACTCATCTACAATAGCCATCAAGATCATATCATCATGTCAAAGTTCATGTGTGTTCAAGTTCATGTTTTGGAGCTAACATTGTGGTGTAGGTTTAAAGCATTCAAGCATCAATCAATCAAGCCAATTCATGCAAGATCCAAGCCTTAGAGAGATGTGTTTGATTTTAGTCTTCGAAGAGAAACCATTAAGGGTTTGGTGAGTTGTAACAAACTTTGCTCATTCATCAATTCCTTCATTTTTCCATCATTTCATTATCAAGGTTTAAATACCAAACATGGGGTTTTGACTAAGGCGAACCCCCATTCACCCAAAACGAAAAAAAATTCTCTCTCTTTGTATGTGAAGATTTATAGGTGAAGAAGGATTGAAAGTTGATCAAAGGAACATTTTTGTAAAGATGCATTTGTTGCATTCATTATTGACAAGCCATGAAAACTCACTTGTAGATTTTATTTCCAACTTTTCAACTATTAAACTTGGAGAAATCATAAGCTTAGATCTAAGATCAAAGGACTGCAAAAATTGATTTTGGACCCCTACACTAAGACCCATTCATCCCTGGGAAAATGAGTCCTTGATCAAAGCTCAAAACCCACTTTGTTATAAAAGATGCACACTATCAAGCCTTCTTAGATCTGCTTGTAAATTGTCATTTTCATTTTTATTATCATAGAATTTTGCATTTCAAGTGTTATGTCATATAATTCATTTATTTAATGCACTTTAAATAATTCTAAAACATTGGAAACCACTCATTTCTGTCATAAGAAAGCATAGATCAAAGGCCCAAAATAGGGTTGACTCACCTTAAGGTTGAAAGTCAATCCTATCCCTTTGTGATCTTCTCTCTTTCTAATAAAACTAGGGAAAGGTGTGTTTGAATCTTAGGCCATTTCATCATTCCACATTAATTGAATTCACTCCCCCTTTTCACTCCATTTCATTTTGGTGAACCTGACATTGTCAAGGTATCTTGTTCACCATTTCATTTTGGTAAACCCAATATTGTACATCATAAATTATGATTTGGAAGTCTCTAAAACCCTAGATCTAGGTCTTGCATGACCTTACATTTGCATTTCATTTAGGCTTTCAAATTGCATTTTGCATCATTTAAATTCACAAAAATTCAAAAATCTTGCACAGTAGTTTGTATAAGGGTGCCTTTCATGTTGGAATATTTGTCTCAATCCATACTGACATGTAACTCCTAGAGGGAAAAGTCGTTGTGACATTAATCATGTCTAGCCGACTAGCTGTTCTGAATTCTCTTGAAATGTTCATATCGCCGAGATAAAGAAGATTTATTGCCAAATGATGTTATCACTATGACTAGAAGCATTCTCTGTGACCTTTTGTCAAGTAGGAGACCTCTGGCTGATAGTGTTGTTTCTTATCGGGTGTTGGGGAGACTCACAACGACTGGGGTCTTCGGGGTGACTTGATCGCTCAGTATGAAGTCCCAGCAACTGAAGAATGTCTCACCAATAGCATATGGCCATTGGGGTAACACAAGGGTCTCGAGAAGAAGTCTTAGCGATGGTGGGTTGTCTCGCCAACAATGATTCATTAGGATGTCGGGGTGACCTACAGTGACTGGAGTCATCAGTGTAACCCATTTGCTTCGATATGAAGTCTTACCGATGGAGGGTTCTCACCGATACGTATTCACTTGGTGCTTTCACGGTGACAAAAGACTTCGATGTGAAGTCTTGGTGAAAGTCAAATGTCTTGCCGACTCGGTATGACATGTTTGCTCGATGTGAGGTCTTGGTGAAAGAAAAAATTCTTGCCGACTATTATTTGGTGCTCAGTATGACTTGAGACCTCAGTGTGATGTCTTGGCGAAAGCGATAAGTCTCACCGACTGATTGGATGCTTTGGAATAACATGAAGGCTCAGTGGGATGTCTTGGCGAGAGTGGTAAGTCTTTCCAATGGTATGACATTTCGATGTGGCTTTGAACATCAGTATAATGTCTCACCGAAGAGCAGTATGTCTTGCCGATAGAAATACTGAAGTCGGTGCAACTTGTGATATCATTGTAACCTCTTGCCAAGTCTATGGACTCTTGGCGATATTGACCGTGAAGACTTTGTGGCATCGGGGAGACACAATTAGTGTCTCATCGACATGCCAACAAAGTTGAATGTTTCCTTTGACCCTCTAACCTTCCTATGCGGCGTCTTGTGGACCAATCAAAGGAAGTGAAATTCAAATTGTTGGCGGTTTGATTTTTGTAACAGTTGCGACACTAGAGTTGAACTGCATGCAAGGAAAAATCAATCGCTCGAAAGGAAATTGTTTATGATGGGTAATGGCGGATAAGGATGAATAGAAGGTAAAAATCAGAATGTGATAAGATAAACATAGATCAATTTTGAGAATGATTAATGAATCGGATTGTTGAGAGCATCTCGGTAAGAGATTGAATAGTGAATAAAGCTACTGTGAATTGATACCAGAGAGTTGTATCTCTGCATTGTATGTAATTGTTTGTTACTGTAATACAAAGAGATTCGGCTTGGTTTGGTGGGTTTTTTCCTGAAAGGGTTTCCCACGTAAATATATTGTTCATTTGTCTTTGAGTATCTTCTTTGTTTTTGTAAATCTTTCATGTGTGTCTTAATTAGATTGTAAAATGGAAATTGAAAGTACTATATGCATTCTTCCCTGTGGTTTTGACGATAGGAAAGTTGCTTCTGCACCATTTCTTTCCTTACATTTCAGTCATTTACATTAGAAAATTTAGTCAAAATTGCATTAAAAAAAATTGTCATTTTGCTCACTTTTTGTCATAAGTTTGCATTCACATTAATCAAAAAATTCCAAAAAACTTGTCATAGTGGAAATAGTTTGCAACTTGAAATAGTGAACATAAAAATCAGGTCAGAAAATCATATTTTAATTATTAAAACCTTTGTGCAAGGACTCGTTGGCCCATGGGTGAATCTATCCTTGTACAGGTGTGCTGAAAAATTCTTGCATGCATTTTTGTCTGTGTTTGCTTTCTATTTCTACTAATTGATCGGTCCTTTGAAATTTTGAAAAATAATTATCATGTGTGCAAGAAAAGTGTTATTTTGTTTGATTTATTGCAAATTCATGGAAAATTTGTTGCATTACAAAATTGAAAATCATCAAAACTATAGGACAAGTGTGTTCATTTTCTAAAGCGTTGCATATTTTGGATAGATTAACTCTCATTTTACACGAATAGGCATGTTTTTGTTTCAAACATTTGGTTTTCATAAAGTACCACATGGATTGTATGACTCTATTTTCCCTACTTATGAGCATAATAAAACCTTTAACAAGATTGTTAGTTATCCTCCTAATATCTAATACATTTGTAAGAATGTTATAGCACAATAGGATGCAAGCATAGACAATCATGACAATCATAGTTGTTCTTCTCTTGATACCTCTTAGGTTTGTGAAGAAGGTATCTTGGTGAATGGAGATACAATCATTGAGAATCATGAGAGCCTTGTTTGTCCCTCTCCCCCTACTTCCCCCACTTGAGAGGATATTATGGCACAAGAGGATGAGATCATTGACACATTTCTTAATGTATCACCTTGCCTAGTCTCCATTTATCTCCCAACATCTCTCTCATTTGTGAGAATGTTGTAGTTCAAGAGAGTGAAATCATTAACAATTATGACAACCATAATTGTTCTTCTCCTGATACCTCTTCTACTTGTGATGAAGGTGTCTTGGTGTTAGAAGATTCAACTAGTCAGCATCATGAGAATCTTGTTTGCTTCTCTCCTAAAACCTCTCCTACTTGGGAAGATAATGTTGGATATAAAGATTACAAGAAGGATTTCTTAGATGAACATGCTAAGGTCACCTTAGATTCCCCCTCGATAGAAATCCATTAACAAGAAGTCACATCCAATGAGGTTATGAACGCATAAGTGTCGATTAGATCTCCCTTGATTATAAGACATCTAAACACTCCTTTTGGACCTTGTAAGAGTCTTCTAATTATTGGACCCCCTAATATTCCTCTAATTATGGGACCTCCCAAGTCATCTCCTAAGCCACTTCTCATCATAGGACCACCTCAACACCAACCAAAACCTCTAGGACATATCTTAAATTTTGTAAAACAACTCACTAGTAAGTTTCTTGCTCTTTGGAATTTGGATTGGGTTTTCCCAAGATTTTCTTCCCCCATTCTTCATAGGCTTTGGGATCTCATAGCCCCCATATTTCTTGGGGCATTTGGAAAGAACAAAACAATAGAATTTTCTGGGATTCTAAACTCAAGGTGGAAAGTTTTTTTATCAAAATTCATCGAGCTATTTTGGAAAAAATTTCTCTTCATGGATTTGACTCTCTGTGGTGTACTACGTCCTCTTGCTTGGTTGGTTATGATTTAATGGTAACCGCTAATTGGAAGATTTTTTTTTTCCATCTGAGGTTGTTAAGTCTAGCATTAATGCTAGATTGAGTACTAAGTGGAAACCCCTACCTCTAGGGTGGGTTAAGATTAATTTTGATGGGGCAACTAAAGGTAACCCTAGGCCTACAAGTTGTGGGGGGTGTTAAGGAATGATATTGGTGGGTTCTTGGGAATGGTAGCACTCCCATTGGGAAACTAGACCATTCACCATGCGGAAGCTGGGGCTGCATTCATCAACATTAAGTTTTCTTTGGACAAGGGCTACTCCAAGCTTTGGGTGGAGGGAGATTCACTTAACATCATTAACTACCTCCGTGGAATTCAAAAGCCTAGCTAGAGAATTGATTAGTTGATCGAGGATGCTATAATGATGCTTAGATCTTGTGAGGAAACTTGTGTCACTCATATCTATAGAGAGGGAAATTCATTGGCATATTTTTTTGCTAATGAGGCTATTAGAATTAATGATTTTAAGGAATGGTAGGATTACTCCCTCCTTCTCGAGGATGCTAAGGTTTTATTATGAAAAGATGGATATATGTGAGCTCAATTGTTGGATTTTTAATATCCTTATTGTCGCATGCTTTGTGGGTGTTTCTTTGCTTGTTGGCTCTCAAACGACCATCTCTTTTCAAGGGTTTATATTTGTGGTGAATGTGATTATGGGAGGTGATCGCAGCAAGATCAAGCCCCGTTCTTGTACTAGGTGGAAGAAGGACCATAAAATTTGGAGGATTTTAGAGCATGGAAATTTCATGCCTTTCCTAGAAAGGCTTCATGACCATGATCCTAAGTCTTTGGTGGATTTTGTTAGCTATTGGAACAATCATAAGTTATAGGTAAGGGGAATGGAGTTTGTGATTAATGAGGATTTTATATTTTCCATTACTGGTTTGTTGTGGGTGGGTTACAAATTCTTTAAAGAGATGAAGAGTAATGAGGATGCCATGGACTAGTTCTTTAAAGATGATGAATGAATGAAGCTAATTAAGATGCCTTCTCAAGGCTATGAACAAACATATTTGAAGAAAATTTGGGCTGATGTAGTAGAGGTCATCATGCGGTATGTTACCTTAGATGGTCAGTTTACTACAATTTTAGGTCACCATTTCACTTTGTTAAATCATTTCAGATATGGGTTATATATCTCATTCCATTTCTTTCTTTTGTCTTCATTGGAGGTGTCGGTGTATGCTCATCTAAAAAATAGGAGGGTGCCTATTCTACATGAGGGCCTCATATTGCTCATAATGGAGCATGCGAGAGCCCTCATCCCTTCTAAGTTGATTAAAGGCAAGGAGAAGGCTATCAGTCATGAATCTCTCTCGACTGGTTCAGATACCAATGCAGCTCATGAGGAGGAATGAAATGAAGAGGATGAGGGTCGGTCTTCATCCCTTATGACAACCTCATCTAAGAAGAGAAAGAAGGGGAACCTCAAGGGGAAACGTGTTGCTAAGAAGATTGTTTTATAGGAGTCAGAGTCCCATTTTGTTGGCAATGATACAAATGTAGATTTTGAGGGTTCTCGGTCTAAGGGAAATATTGTGTTTAATGGGTAGGATTTTGTTGTGGATGACCGTAAGGAGGAGGGAATGCATGATAATGTTGGGGATAAGGATTCCAAGAAAATTCCATGAAGGACTTCCAATCATATTGCAAAGATGAAAAAATAGGTGGAAATGATGATTTGAAGGGTACCAAGGACTAGAGTAAGGAGAAAGGTGCTAAGGATATTGTTGTTGAAATTTATGACTCCCCTATTTGATAGACACCTAGTATGGAGATTTTTGGTGGGAAGACTCTACATGAGGTGGAGGGGGTTAATCCAAGTGTTGGTAAGCCAAAACCACTAAAGGTAAATCCTCTTTTTTGAGGATTTCTAATACCTTAACGATGACAACACTTCAATGTTTGAGCTTCTAGACATGGCTTGTGTGGAGGCTACTGGCACATTAAATCTAGTGAAGTGGACTCTATAAGAATTTAATAGGGTGAATATCAAGATCAGGGGTCTGAAAGAGAATATGCAAAATATGTCGAAGGGTATTTCCTTGAATATTTCAATTGAAAGACTTATGGACTTAGAGTGTTCCTTTATGGATTTCAAGTCCCCATGTGAGAAACGCCTCTCTGAAATGGAGGCTAAGATTAATGATACCAACATGGACATCAAGAAGCTTTTGCAAGTTAACCACAATTCGGTCAAGAACAGTGTTGAATCATCAAAGGTCCTTTTTTGCAAGATAAATGAACTAAGGGAAGATCAACTTTACTTTGTAGAGTTGATGGAGAAGGACTAGGTTTCAAAGGGAAATGGGAAGAAGGTTGAAAGGGTGACGCTAAAGGCCCTTATACAAGAGGAAAGGGTAACCTAAAGAAAACCTTTGAGGAGGAGAAGAAAGAACATATGGACATGGTCAAACTACATTGTAACCAGGAACTTGAGCTGGCTAACACCTTAAAGAAGATGAAATAGTGTCATTTTCTGTGTTTTATTTATTTTTGGTCTTTTGCTATTGGTTCTCTATTTTTTGTTGGCTACTGTCGATAGTTCAATGTCTTTATCTATAAGCAACTTTTCGTTTGTTTAGTTGTAAAGGGTTTCAGGTCCCTTCAAAACCTATTTTTTTGTTATAGTCAAAACAATGTTTCATAGCAACCAAGTTATTATACCATTGCTCATACATATAACAAATGTAACAATAGGCAACCACAAACAATTCCTACATCCATACCACTCCCATAAATTTTTTTTCCTGGTGCCCCTCATTTATCGTTGCATATGGAAAGGAGTATGATCTTGTGGAACAACTTTGTAACACTCATGTTAAGATCTGCCTTTGGGATTTGATTCAAGCATCACCTCTTTACCATGGCATGCTTCAAAATGATTTATAATAATTTAGTATCCCTCCTAATGTGCAATCAAATGATGTGGCAGTTATGATTGAGAATTTTAATTCACCTTATTTGGACATTGTCTTTCATCAAAGTGAATTACCTCCTTTGGAAACACAAAAAAAAAATGATGTTTTGATGATAGTGGATAGTATCAACAATGGTACTAAGAAGTTTGGAATCAAATGTACCCTTTTTGGCAATGGATCGACACTCAATGTTTGTAGTGTAAACCTTTTAGATAATATTGGAGTGGACAAGAGTAAAATTCAACTAGATTCTTTATATATCTGTATACTTGAAAATGTGGGTAAATAATCAATTGGTGTGATAACATTTCTTGTTAAAGCTATGGGTAAATTTACATTGCAAACTCCTATTCATGTCATGCCTCAAGATATCTCATATAATATTCTCTTGGGTAGGCCATGGATTCATGCAATGAATTTTTCACCTTCAATGTTGCATCGTCTAGTGAAGTACACTTACGAAAACAAGGTTCACACAATCAAAGTTGATCTACAATTAAAAAATTATTTTCAAATTGAAACAAGAATACAAATTCCTTTGAGAATATTGATACCAACTTCAAAAGTAGAATTGGTGCAAGAAGAAGAAAAAGAAAAGTGTTAGTCATCAATCATGAAACTATTGGATGATGATTAGGGTTCATTGGATTTTACACATACATTCATGGGAGAATACAAGATTACATAAAAATTAGGAAAAGAGAAAGAAATTGGCATAATATCAACACAATCTAAGTCATCAAAACCATGTGAGTTTGCAACTTTTAGCAAAGAAGAGGAAAGAAAAAATTATACACCCATATATGACGAGTGTGATCATGAGAAACCAACTTCTTCAAAAGAAATGGAAAAAATTTATGGAAGAAGTTATGATATTTTGAAACAATTTGGATATAATGGAAAAGGGTGTGGTGTTAAAGAACAAGGTATTTGTGTCCCTATAGAGCCTACCTCATAAGAAAAAACAAGAGGTCTTGGCTATTGTCCTTCAAAAGGAATGAAAGCATCAAAGAAACCTTCACTCAATATCAATATCATCACACAAAATACTCCTAGGAAAATTATTGCTTCATCTTTAAACAAATTTCTTAGTGATGATTGGGATTCATTATATTTTACATCCTCCTTTAAGGGATAGTACAAAATATCACAATCTAAACCTAGAGAGTCATGTGCATGTATGACATCTTGTAGTAAGAAAGAAGTATCTTTGTCACAAAAAAAAGGAACATCTTCTACTATTGATCAAGAGAGTACCTTGTTGAGGGTTCTCCAAGCTCACTTGATATCTCTCCCTCCAAGAACATGAAAGAAATTCTATAAAAAAGATCATTTTGTGCATTTCATCGAGTACATGGTAATTCAACCAATGAATGGTAGGCCTTGAGTAACAAAATTTAACATCTTAAGGATTGTGGTGCTCTTCTTTGTATTGATACACATAATTCCTCTTATCAATAATGATTTTTATCCTATTATGTTGCTCATCACTATGTGGCATTAGTAGCTTTACGTGTCTTGCTCATTGTCATTCATGGTGGTACAATCTTAAGTGCAACCATATTTTTTATGGCAACAACATGATAGTCCTTAGTGGATGTCTTTGTCTCTATGCTTGGGGGTCAAGGATAACTAGTTTTGGGATACATTCATTCTTTTTAAGGATCCCCTCTTCCTCTCTGTCTACTTAAAATACCAACATAGCAAATATTTTGACATTGTAAGTGAGGGCATATTGTCTCCCGCTCATTATTTTCATGTTTCCTTCTTAGTGATGATAGCATACATCTCCTAGGAAGTGTGAAATTTTTATTCAAAAGTCATTAAAGTTAAATTTCATTAAGATATAGGGCATACAAGATCTAAATCTCATTAAAGTTCATCAAGTTAGCAATTAACATAAAAATGTAGTGACTCTACGATTAGCATACATTTTTATGTTTGATGAAATAGGGCATATAGGATCATTAAGTTAATCATTTCAAAATATTTCTAATCAATTTCAACCCCCCTTAAGATATAGATCCAGGTTTGGTTGGCTCACCTTTATGTTTGAAATTCAATCTCTTGCACCTTGTGATCCATATCTCAATGGAATTTATAAAAATGTGGAAATGGCCCTAGGTTATGAACATTAATCTTAGAGTCACTACATTTTTATGTGTCATTTTGGTGAACCTGATGTTTTACCATTGAATGTTTGGTTAATTGTAACAAGAAAGTGTTCATTCATCATTTCCTTCTCCATTTTCATTTATCTTTCTATCAAGGTTTAATCATCAAACTGGGGTTTGACCAAGGAAAACCCGCCATACAAATAAACAAAACAATTTTTCCCTCTTTGTGTATGTGCAGGTTACAAGTTGAAGATGGATTAAAGAGATCTTGAATAAACAATTTTTCATTGTTGTATTTGTTATCATTATTGTCGTGCCACAAAAACTTGAATTTTAGAATTTATTTTTGACATTCTAACAATGAGACTTGGGGCAAATGGAAGCTCAAATCTTGTACCAGAGGACCCAAAAATTTGGCTTGAACACCTGTACAAAGACCCATTTTCCCAAGGGAAAATGAGTCCTTGTATACATCTTAAAGCCAGTTTTTCTAAGCATATTTGTTGTTCCCTACACTCCCCAGATCTAGTAGTAAACTATTCTTTTTACTACCAATCTTCAAGATCTTGCATTTTTAATATTAGAGAATAAAGAATCATTAAGTTAATCATTTCAAATTTTTCTAATCAATTCCAATCCCTCTAAAGATATAGATCTAGGTTTGGTTGACTCACCTTCAAGTCTAAAAGTTAATCTCTTGCACCTTGTGATCTATATCTCAATGAAATTAAATATAAAAAATGTGGAAATGGCCCTAGGTTATGAACACTAATCTTTGAGTCACTAAATTTTTACGCAATCACAAAGGAGCGTACAATGGATTCATTTTTTGGATCTTGCCACATGCCATCTTGAATTGCAAGACATCCACTCAGAGGCTAGTATGATCGTTGACTCAAAATCTTAACTCCTTTGTAATATGATAATCTTCAAATGGTAAGTGTCAAAATGATGGTCAAAAATATAATTTAGCACTAACATATAGTAAAATTTCTTAATAGTACAATTCATTCAAATCATCACAATGGGGGCTAGAGAACTCTATTTTCGATGCCATCTATTGTGTCGGATTCATAGTTCCATCTTTGATCTTAATTAATGTTTATCAATATGCTGTGTTATAAATTCAATACCCTATTGTTAACATTCAAATCACAAAGTAAAGGAATTTGATGAAGTTAGATTGCTACCTTGATTCCATCTCCATAAAGAAAGCAAAATTAGGGTGGCATACATCCACCCTCAAATTTGATTCTCTGAATAAGTTTAACATGAGTTTGAACAACTAACAAATCAGTTTTATGGGATGTGGTTCCTAACATTGTGGTTTTGTAGATGAATGCATTGGGAGCTTCATTCTCCTTGTTTTATGAATGAAATATAATATCCATATGAGTATCCTTTTTATTAAGCATAATTTACTTTCAATAATTTAGCTTGCATATGCACGTAGTGTCATATGGCCACTAAAGTGGGGGCTAAATGTAGTGTATAAAATTTTACTCCTTTTAGGTGATAGTACAATTTCATACTTAGTTTAAACCTATTTTAGTGACCTTACATTTATGCACTTTTACCGTTCCTAAATAGGCCCCTAATTCCTTAAATTATGCATTCCAAATCCTTACTTACCCCATTTTTTTAAAGGGAAAACAACATTTAATTAATGCAATTAATAATTAAATCACATTGGAGAATGAGTGTCCTAGAATTTTAGGCTAGGACCCATTTACCCATGGGTGAATGGGTCCTCCTTAAGTGATATGACCCATTTTTAAATATGTTTTTGGCAATATTTTAATGATTCAAATTTCATATGCAATTTTTGGATTTTGGAATCTATTTTTTAGGAAATTAGACAAACACCTATAAATACAGAATCATTTGATCATTTGAAAACTAACTAGCAAGAGCACTTAATGAGAAACTTTATGAGAGAAATTACTATGATCAAATATCATTGTAAAGAGAATTCAAGAGCAAATTTATCAGTCATTTGTTAATATAGCAAACCAAGATCTTAATCATCGTGTTAAAGTTCATGTGCATTCATGTCATCTTGTGAAGGCTACTATGCATTGTTGATCCTAAAGCATCCAAGTATTTTCAAGTGTCCAATCAATCAAGTCAATTCAAGCAAGATCTAATCCTTAGAGCGATGTGTTTGTATTCAGTCCTCTAAGGGTAACCATTGAAGGTTTGGTGAGTTGTAACAAGAATGTGTTCATTCATCATTTCCTTCTCCATTATCATTTATCTTTTTATCAAGGTTTAATTACGAAATTGGGGTTTGACCAAGGCAAACCCCCCATACAAAAAAATAAAACAATTTTTCCCTCTTTGTGAATGTGCAGGTTACAAGTTGAATATGGATTGAAGATATCTTGAAGAAACAATTTTGCATTGTTGCATTTATTTTCATTGTTTTCAAGCCACAAAAAATCAGATTTAGAATTTATTTTTGACATTCTCACAGTGAGACTTGGGGAACACAGAAGCTTGGATCTTGTACCAGAGAACCCACAAAGTTGGCCCAGACACTTATACAAAGACTCATTCACCCAAGGGTGAATGATTCCTTGTAGGCATCTTAAAACTAATTTTTTTTAGCATAATTGTTGTTCTTTGCTCTTCTCAGATCCACTAGTAAACTGTTGTTTTTGACTATCAGTCTTTGAGATCTTGCATTTTTAATATTAGGGCATATAGGATCATTAAGCTAATCATTTCAAAGAATTTCTAATCAATTCCAGTTCCCCTTAAGATATAGATCCAAGTCTAGTTGGCTCACCTCCAAGTTTGAAAGTAAATCTCTTGCACCTTGTGATCTATATCTCAATGAAATTTTAAAAAATGAGGAAATGGCCCTAGGTTATAAAAACTAATCTTAGAGTCACTACATTTTTTATGTTTCAATATTAATTAGTTAAAAGAGAAACACATATTTATTGTTGTAATTACTTTGCAACATGGTTGAAAGGATAATTGATAATACCCAATTAAAATTATAAGGCAATTTTTTTGGAAAGTGTTATCACTGCAACCCACACCCTTGTTGAAATTGATTCAACAATTCAATGAAACATGGGAATATCTCTCGAGTTGTGGGACTTGAAACCTACTAATAAAATGTGCAACAACACTTATTCAATAGGAAAACTATCCTAATATGTACACAAATTTGAAAGTCAACCTCAAAAATAAGGTTTGAGGTGTTTTCCATTGATTGGGATATGGATAAGTTCACCATTCATTTTTTAGAGATAGAATGCATTAGCTTACTTACAATGAGTGATGATGTATGGGCCACTCTAAATGACATAAAACTTGGTATGTCTCCCAAATTTTTCTCTATCTTTATCCCATTTCAAAACCAAATCTCCTTCTTGAAAAACGTTATTAGTTACCCTCTTATCAAATGTCCTCTTCATTTATGATTGATGAGCCTCAAGAGTTTGAATTTCTTGGTCTCATAATTCTTCAAACTCCATTAACTCAACTAACCTCACTATCATGAAATCATTTTCTAACATCTCCAACTACTGAGCAAGTTCAAGAGAAGGAAACTCAAGTGACAATGGGAGTTTTTCCTCTCTACCATAAACCAACATGAGTGGAGAGTTACCAACACTCTCCAACCCTCTTTGGTGTGATTATATCATCCCAAATATTTTTTCCAATTAGTGTTCCAAGTCCTTTAGTTATCTTGTATTGTATTCTTTATGATCCTAATGAGATTCTTGTTGGTTGACTCAACCAAACCATTGCCTTGAGAGTAATAGTTTGAAGGTATCTTTAAATAGACTCCATGTTTGTCAAACCACTCACTGATCTTTGTGCCTATAAAATCTTTAGCATTATAAAAAATAATAGCAAATGGGACACCAAACCTTGTTACTATTTCATCAAAGAAGTCTAGAATGGAGGATTATATGGAATCTTTCAAGGAAACTGCTCCTATCCATCTAGTAAAGTAATCAATAGCTATTAAAATCCACTTATAAACAACACTAGATGGTGTATTTATCATGCCAATAAATTCCAACCCCACTATGCAAATGGTTGTTCTATTTGGATGGGGTGAAGAGGAAGAGAAATTAGTTTTTATTTACTTGTAAAGTAAGCACACTCAAAAATTCTTACCCACTTATGAGCATCTCTAAATAAGTCAGGCCAATAGTAGCCAACCCTCATCATCTTAATAGTAGTTGTTCTTGAAGAATAATGACCCCCTAAAAGGCCATTATGGAATTATTGAAGCATTTTGTTAGTATGAATTCAATCAATACATATTAAAAGAACTCCATCAATACATTTTCTAAAAAAAAATTCATCAACAAGAACATAAGGTATAGATTGCAACCTAAAATACCTTCTTTTTGATGGGCTCAAACTATGAGGGTACTCACATTTTTGTAGAAAAGAAACCATATCATGATACAACTGCTTGGATGATCATGTTGAACTAATTGGGATTCTCTTAAGAATATATTGTCATTAATAGCCTTTATATATGTTGCTAGTTGTTCACATAAAAATTTAGCAATGTATATCAAATAAAATAATTTTAGAATAGTTCTAAAGTAAAAGGTATCAAAATGTAAATGATAGTGCTAGAATTTCAAATAGTCTAACTATATGAAAAAATGATAATAATAATATACCTTCACCTATGTAAATTTTGTGTATAATGCAAAATCTACTATTGCTATTATACATTTACTACTTCCAACCTATTCCTTATATTGTATAAGGTCGAACAACTAGTAAATATATATTATATGCATCAAGAAATGTTTGAATGAATTATAAATTTAAAGGTTGTTCACATTCAATGTTGTATTTGTGGCCAGTTTGATTTGATAAAATACAAAATATTATAATAATACTTAGTATAGTGTTTTGCACAATTCTTAAAATTAATTGTAAGTGTTAGTGTTAACTATCCAAATTTGCACCCCTACCAAGTTGTGGAAACTCAACAAATTTGGAGTAACATGGGACTACTTTCAAGATGTGGGTATCCTATTGTGAAAGTAGACCTCTAGATTATGGGTTGGCTCCCCTTTTTATGTCACCTAAACTACTACTAGACTAATAATTTATTGAGGAAAGAGTAGGAGGGTTGCATGAACTAAAATTGACTGAAAACTCTTAAAAGGTGATTCACCAAACTAACTAAGACCTGCAAACAACTTGCACACAATTCAAATAATGACAAATCCTGGTTTACACAACTCATTCTATATGCATTCTTGCATAAGTATTTTATAAGAAGCTTTTCAAAGCTAAACTCCTAGAAGGAAAATATTTCACAACTAAAAGCATTTTATATTCATTAACACAACTTATAACCTGCAACAATACACTTTTCTGCAAAACAAGTGCTTAATAATTAGACAAAATTACAAGGAAAAGCTAAATTTCACAAGTAATTTGATCAACCACTAGATGTACACAATAAAGCATGAAATGAGAAGGAAAATATTCAATATCATTGATCCAAGGTACTCACTAGTATACAAATCTATCCCTGAGTTACAATATTGCCCCTGCTAAAAAGATAACTCCAAAAAATAAGCTATCACTCTGTTGGAAAGAAAGAACTAACTCCAACAACATAGTTTGAAGTTACTTAAGCAAAAATCAAAACAACTACCTCACACATGTCCGTCTAGAATATTTTGGTCGGATGTAATAGAAAAGCCAAAAAAGAACCTTCTAAAATCACTCCAAAATGTCCTCCAAATGAAGCAAGGTCAAGCCAAGCCCCTAGTCACACTAAAAGTGTAACAAAATTGCCTCCAAATGGCCCATTTCCTCCAAAATCAGTCAAAGAAAAAACTCACACACCTTTCCCATGTTGCTTAGTCATCATTATGCTCCAAAAGCTTTGACTCATGCTCCTTGTGTGTTTGCAAAAGCATAAGACTTTATTTTGCATTTGAAATAACAGTTTAATTAAGTGACTTATAATAACATCACTGACTCAAATTATTTTACATTTCAAAATAAAATGAAGAATAAAAGGCCCCACCATTCCTTGGAATACATCCAAAATTTACATTATGAATAACATTAAATAAAGTGATTTATAGACACATCACTTAAATAATGTTTTACAATTTAGAATAAATGCAAAAATAATAAAAAAATTCTCAACCACTCCTCAAGGCTTGCAAGAACATCACCTAACTCAATCTCCCCTAAGGAATTACTCATCATTACTTTTCATTTTGAAATATCATTCACCATTAAGTGAGTTATACTTAACATCGCTTAATTAAAATGCCATAACACTTAAAACTAACGCAACTAGGAAACAAGGTTCGGCCTAATGCACAACATAAGTCTTGAAGATTTTTATGCAAGTTAATGAGAGTTTGAAAATAAAACACCAAGTCTTGGAAGACTTTGCAACCTTTAAGGGGACATGAAATTTCAAGGCACAAATGACAAGGTCATCAAAAATCACTAAGGCATAGGTCTTCAAAATGGCAACAAAGGAAAATCAACACAAGGCATAATACCCTATTTGACCATGGCATACATTAGTTTGTGTTTGAAAAATTAAAAACAAAGGTAAAAAATACCTTTGTGGTCAGCCTTCAATAGGGTTTCAAACCCTTACACAAAACAATGAAAATTTAGCAAAAGCAATTCATTTTTCATTGAACCTTTTGGAGAGTTTGCTCCGTCGCCATGGGGTTTCAATGAGGGAATTTTCTAAGCTCTTTCATGGTGATTTCATGAAAGATTTAGAGTGATTTATTGTGCAAAACACTAGGAAAATGAGGTAAATGTTATTTTTAACAAATTTTGGCTTTTTACCCTCCATTTGAAAGCCATTTGAGCTTTCAAGGTTGTGGCCTGTCTAATCTTGTTTTGATGCATTCTTCTCTTGTTTCATCTATGAAAGATCTTTTTTCCTTTGGTCGCCATTGAGGTGATTTCTTAAGCTTCCCATGGTGAAAAATAACTTGCACATTCAATGAAAACTAGCAACTCGAGCTCGGGTAAGCTCCATGTCAACATATACCTTGATTCTCTCCTTTTGTTTCTACAAATTAAAGCTCATTTTGAGCTCCATCCAATGAAAAAATGATGAAAATACTTAGCTTTTTCCTTAAACATTCCATGCATTTTTTGAATGCTTGGTCTCTTCATAATAGTTATGCAAGAAATAATGAAAACCCTTGATGGAACTTGTATTTCTTCATAATATAGCATTTTTTTTGTACAAAAAATGGAAGAAATACCTTTAACATTCTCTGTATTTGAATTTTGATACAAAACCCCAAGTGTGTTTGTGCCTTTGCGAAGAAAATTGACTCTTCAGGGAACGGACACGAAGAGAAAACCTAGGGTTTTGATGCATTTGGATTTCCCCCATTCTTTGAAACTATAAGACCATGTTATCATTTTGTTTATTTGCTTTCAAGGAATACATGCTTAGCTTCCAAATATGGCATAATATTGCCCTTTTTTTTGACAGAGATGGGAAATGCATTATTTCATTCTAGGTTTGTTGCTAATGTTTGAAGTGCATTCTGAGTTATCATTTATCTGCAGAAAAAGAAAGTGTGTTGTTGCTCATGACCAGTGTATTCCATGCTAAATGAAAACACATTTTGGTAGCATTACTGGTTGACTCCATTCTAAAGCATATAGATTTTAGACTTCATATTGCTAACTCCCCCTTTGATTCTATTGATAATTCTCATTTTCTATATTCGCAACATCTTTGATAATGAACAATAAGTTTTCAATTGTCCTCACACATTCACCTAGAAAGTTAAGTTCACATGCACTGTCAATTGCATTTCATGGGACTTTCTGATGCTGAATAATTTATGCCATATTTTGTTACTTCTTCCTTGGAACTTAAACTATTTGAGATGGTCTAAAGTTTCAAATCTTGAAGTTCCTCTATAGAATTCTTGTCAATGTTGCTTGATGGATTACAATGAACTTATAAGCTTCCTGTCTTAACCTTGTCTTGGATTGTTTCCTCCTTATTTTATTGCCACTTTGTCATCAACATGACAATCCTACTCCATTGAATTGATTTCTTCATGATCTGCACTGGCACTATGACACATCTTTACCTATGAATGCCTTGTTGATATTCATTAGCATACTTTTCTATAAAGTATCGCAAAGATCTTTGAAGAGAAAACATTGACAAGTAAAAATTTTATTGTGCTTGTTGTCCTCATGTATGTAAATGAATTTTCCATAGTTTATCATTCACTACTAAAGTGAAACATGATTCACTTGTTCCTTCAATGAACGTAATGACTACCCTTTGTAGCTTCATGGCTTATTGACTATGCTTGGACTGTGCTTGATAGTTCTTCTTTGAAACTAAGAAAGGCTTCCCTTGTTGTCTTGTAGCATACATTCATTGTGGACTGTCCCTATCATGAGATCATGAATCAATTTTGAGGATTCTTACCTCTTCAATGCTATGTTGTCCTCTTTATTCACTTAGGATTGCCTTTGCCAACTCTTAAAATTCATTGTCTTTGGTTGTCCATGCTCTTGCTGTGAGTGATATCAAATGACTGTCACAATGATTTTTGACTACTATTAGTCTCTTCTTATTATAGATTTCCATCTTGACAATTCCAATGATTATCCCTGCAATGTGTTGCATTGTGATTACTCATTACATGAAATTGTCCATTGTTTGTGTGTTGATTATGTTGTGACTATTATCAACTTCATTGCACATGTTCTGATGTAGTTCCTTTATAACATATTTAAGCTACTATTATGATAATCACACTTTCTCATATCCATGATGTCAACCTTGCCATATTGTGCTTCTTCATTTTGAATATTGAATCCTCTAATGAGGAACTGCCAGTTGAACTCATTTTGTGATCAAGAATATGAGTTTGCTTAAAACTTGAAAGTCTACCATCCAATTGTCACACTTATGCTATCATGGGGTTGTCCATGCTTTCCCTTTTGTAGGACTATCATCATGTACTCATCCATTGTCATCCCTTTCTAGTTGTTAGAATTTCTTTCCATATTGAAAACATCCTCATATGTGAGTGTCACTTTGTTCTCTCGAATGCACAAGTCATAAAGACTACCATCATGCTTTTGGCTGGTTTCTTTGAAGTTCTAAACCTTTCCTTCTAGAGACTACTTTTGGTACACTTTTAGCTGCTCTATAGTTATTCATGATAGCTCTTGATAGGACTTGATAAATTCTTTACTATGTATTGATGAATTCATAATTGAACTTGATGCATTTGTGCTTCAGTGTTCATGTTATCACTAAAATCATATATTTCTTGTGAAGAGACAAATTGTTTCATCTTTGAATGATTGTTGTCCTTGTCTTGTTTCCTTCAAAGCTTGTTCTTTGAAAATTATGGCAATGAAATCCAACACACATCATTATTAAAATGGACTTTGGATCAACTTAAGAAGAGTGAAAGACATATCCAATAGAGTACTGCCCCTTTTTGGCATGATGGTAGCCTATTGTTTGATTCATTGTGAAAAGATAAAGAGTAAATTTCTTGATAGTTCACACTGTTTGTTGCATCTTTTGAATCTAATAATGAAAGTTGATCAACTAGTATGATTCCATATTGATTTAATGCATCAAGAATATGTTTATCATTTATTTGATCAAGTTGCTCAATTTCCTATCCCTCCTAAAACACAAGAGAGCAACATGCTAGGCTCAACCCTTGTGGGAGCCACATTTTACTCCACATTTTGTAATTAGCTAAAACAAAATAGTAACTAGGATTTGTTCTATATTTGCATAAGGAGCAAAAATGTTAGATAAACAAATCATATGATAGGTGTGTTTGATAACTCTTTTGTTTTCTTGGAAACCTATGGTATGCTATCTATTTTAATGCTTATGGACATCATATTTTATGTTTATGGATGTTTTGCACATATTCTGATTGGTGACCTTTCATTGCTCTAACAACACTCTTCTTATAGATATAGGAAACCTAGGAGCAATAGGGAGAGTGTCAACGGGAAGTAAGACCAGTGAGAGAGATTGAAGACGATGCAAGACAAGGCAATTGGGATTTGTTATTTACGAAATGATGGGCCCCCCTTCATTTTATGTGTATTTCTTTTTTGTATCTATAAATGTAGTTTTTCTTTATATCCATTATAATAGTCAATCCCTTGACTTGTGAGGGACACTATACACTTATGATCATCAATAAAGATTACATTTGCAATAAATGTTGACTCTCTTTCTTATTGTATGCAATTGCACAACTATAATATTGCAATCTTTTGATAATCTCTTTTATGCACATGGATGAAGTTTACAAGAAGTGATATGTATCTTTTATTGTTTAAATGCAAACACAATCATAAGTCTACCTGATTTAGCTAGAAGCAAAATTAGGTAACAGTTAGTTTGTAGAATAATATTGAACATAAATAATTAATATTTTTTAATCTATGTAAAGCTTGCAATAAGAATAAAAAATACCTATGGATACACTTTTTTGAGATAAATGGTGTTTTTGTCATTTTATGAAATAATATCCATTTATCTTTTAAATAAGGTAATTACATGTAAAAAAATGGTATTTTTTTTTTTATATTAACAATAGAAAAAACAAGGGTGTTGGCCAAAAAAATAGAGAGCTTGGAGGCTGAAAACCAAGTCCACAGACCATAAACAACATTTTAACAAAATAGTACAATTTTTTTTAAGTAGTGAACAACAAGGAGGCACTAGAGCCAAACAAAAATAAAAGTAAATGAAGGTCTAGCCAAAGAGTTGGCTCCAATCTTTAGTAAGGAACTTGTAATGTTCCTTGTGACTCTCATCCTTTTCACCAACCTTCTTCAGTTATTTATCCTACAACATACATAGAGTGGTGTTCGACCTATGCCTAACTTTGGAACTAAACTTGGAGAAGCTCACCATCTTTTTCTCTAGTCTCAAAACTTCCCCTTTAAGTTCAATAAGCTTCATAGCCATAGAAGCACATTGATGGAAATTATGTGTCTCACTCGGTAGGTTGAAAGGGCTAGTGTCCATGCTAACTGTGTGCATTGAATGGTTATCACAAATGTTCTTAGATCCTTTCAAATTAGACTCATCTTCCTCCTCATCGCTAGTAAAACTCTCCCCTTTCTCCAAAGCATCCTCCATCACCTCTTTATCAACAAGCTTTGGTTGGCTCACAAGTCTATTAGATCTAAGTTGTGATTCATTAGCCTCCTTCACATCCTCGTCCTTGGGTTCCTCCACAATGACAACATTAAGATTGACCTCCTCAATCAAGAAATGAGTTAAGGAATTTTACCATTTTTGGTGGGAGGAGTTTTTGAGACCCTTCCTAGTCCCTTTTTCCTAAACCATGAGTAGAGGGGCTATTCTTGAGGTCACAAAAACCTTGAGCCACTTGAGTTTGACCATAATTAGGAGTATTTGATGTTGGTTTACCACCAGTGGGGTTAAGAGGAATGGTGGATAGAGGGGTATCATTTGGGGAGGGGGATTCACACAATGTCATAGTATGGGGGAGGCATAGGTAGTGTTCAGGTGCTTAATGGGATTATTTTTCCTTGAGATTCCCCTGGGTTAGTCGAGGTAGTCATCATCAAGGGGATTTGTAGGGTAAGGGTTCCTCAATCAAAACAACCTTAATTTTCTTAGGAGGGTACAAAGCAAGGTGGAAATGGTACAAATGTAGTATGAGCACTTGGTGTAGGGGAATGGGAGATTTTTCAAGGAATTTCTTATTTAAATGCAAAGATTCCTTAATGGAGTTCTTCAAAGAGGTTAAAAAGTAGAAGGGGAAGCTTATCAAGGTATTATGTCAAAAAATGGTTGAGGGGGAAGTGATAGAAATATCAGTAGTTTACCTCCCCTCTAAAATAAAAACTTCATTAACATAAGATATACCTTTTCCCATGACGGTGGTAATTTTTCCCTATCAAATCCATCATACAATTTAATGGGATTCTCTCAATCCTTGAAAAAGAGAGACAAACTCATTATCCACCACATTATTGTGCTTTTTCCATTTCTTTCCTTTAGTATTCATACTAGTAGCTTATGTAATAACTTCATCCACATCGAAAGAAATTCCACCACTTTTTTCTTTTTGGTGTCCTAAAATTGTGCAAAATATACGAGTAGGCTCTCATCATGCCCATTGAGGCACTCCAGAAAGGGAGTGACCCCTCCTTCACAAAGATGTTCCAAATAGTGGCATCTATCGAGAACTTCTCATAAGAGCTACATTCAAAGAGAACCCTATCACTACCCATGGTAACCCAAATGATCAACATAAGTTGCAAAAAAATTTCAAACCACGTCAAAAACTCAAACCAAAACCAAAGAGCCAAGTGAAGGAAAAAATACCACACATGATAAGTTAAACAACTGAGATCGATGCCAAAGTAATAGCGATTATTACTAAACACCCTTTGAATAATAAGTCGAATGTGTCTTATATGGCCAGTAGTACAAATAATTAAAATGAGAAGGGTTAACCTTGCATCATCTATCTCAATCAAATTAATAATTAAACTCAGTATTATGGGAAGGATGAAGAGTGATCTTAAGAGTCTTTTCAAGAAACTAGGAAGTACTCTTTTCATTATTACAACAATGAGCCCATTTGTAGCATAACAATGCAATCTGATTAGAATCCACATGGTCGGGTTGAACATGGTGAAGCCATGACAAAAAAATGTCTCATGACCCACATGCCAGCCCCATCTAGAAATCAACCCAAGAACCCAAGTCTAAGTCGAAAACCAGTCAACAGACAGTAGTATAAAACTAAAGTAGTCTCATAATTAAATAAAAATAAATAAAAATTGAAATGTCCCACTCCCAAGCATATCCCAACACCAAAAAATTGAGCATGAGGATAGGCTCCAATCATCCGAACCAAAAGCACCATTAACTATCATTATTAGATACTGGGTAATGCCACTATGAGGCAAGGATTTTTTTTAAATATCCAGGGAGACAGGAGAAACTTTGCAAACACCTTAAGGAAACTTGGTCCATTCCCAATCTTGTCATAGCATTGAAAACCTTGTTTCCTTCCCTATAGATATGTTTAATCTCAAAATTTTCAAATCCTAGTAAGAGTTTCTAGAGGTAATTTATGATATCTTCCAATGCCCAACCAGGGTGAGCTAAGCCTTTCACTACATCAATGATCAGTTTTGAGTCCCCTTCAGTGAGAAGGTTCTTAGTACCAATAGTTAGAGAAATATTGATTCCCCATAAAAGATCCATGCCCTCCACCCAATTGTTAGTGATAACACCAAGGCCTCTAGGATAACCTACCATAATTTCCCTTGAGGGGGATCTCAATATTCCACCCCCAATAGCCATATCGGGGTTACCACTGGCAACACCATCAAAATTAAGTTTACACCAACCAATCTAGGGTGGTAACTATTTAGTATTCAATCTAACCATCTTCTTTGTGATAGCATTGTAGAAGGATTGAGGTAAGGCCCATTGAGAAAAAACTTTAGAATCCAAAGGGAGGGAAGGGGAATCCCGGAAATACTAGTGGAAGACCAAGATATTATCTAAAAGGAGCTTAGAGAAAGTCGAGAAGACCTCTTTTGGGATTTTTCATGTCTCTAAAAATTTTATTGGTTCTTTCCTTCCAAAGACTCCACCAAAGCTATGGAGGTTTCTACTTCCATAATTATTAAATGAGGGGATGATGGAAGGGGTTAACCCATTCCTCCATGAGGGATTGCAGTTCTTTATTCATGGGCCATCAAATTTGAAACTTTTGTAGCATAAATCCCCAATTTTTTTGAGCAAAGGAGCAATATATGAGAATGTGGGGGACCATTTCCTCATCCATGTTACACATGTGACACATCTATTTGGTAATTGGAAGCCACACTTGATGAGGTTTTCCTGTGTTAAGATTCTATTGTGCATGATCATCCACCAAAAAAATGATTTTAGGAAGGAGATGTTTGTTCCGGAGTTTCCCCCAGACAACAGTATAGTTGTCACCCTTTAACAAAATATTGTAGGTTGACATAAAAGTTTCACTTAAGATTTTTAGCCCAAAAGAAGTGGTCCACTCTGGGAAAGATAGGGAACCTATCCCTCCAAAGATCATTGTCAAGATGTAAAACATTTTGAAGGAGATGGTGTTGGCCTTGGCAACATGTTTAAAGTATTTTCAAGAATTTTCATGCAATAGGTAGTTAGAGACCAAAGGGCCAAAGAAGCCTTTAGCGAGAAGTTGAAAGTATTTAAAAAGAGGGTGGGCACTAAAGGGTTGATCAAACAACTAATAGTCATCCTAGAAATGGATAAGGCAACCATTCCCAAAATTCCACTTAAGGGGCAAAGAGATCAAACTATGGGTTTTGAGGATATTGTTCCAAATCCTAGAACCCCCTAGGAAACCAAGTTCAAAAAGCACACCATGAAACCTTGAATTAGTGAGGTACTTCACACTCATAATATTACACCAATCTTTGTTGTTTAGGATTATGTACCAACCAATTTTAGCCATCAAAGCTTTATTTAGGTGGTGGATTTTCCTAATACCCAAACCTCTCTATTTTTTTGGGAGATAGTATTTATCCTAGCTAACGAAATCCGATCTTTTTCTTTCCTTAGAGCTTGACCACAAGAAATTCCTCTAATTTTTTTCAAACTTGTTAGCAAGGTATTTTGTTAATAATCAAATGGATTTATGTTTCTTCCAACAATTATTTGTTTAGAAGACAATGATCACATGAGCAATATCAATTATTTGTTTGCATGGTAGAAATGAAGAATAATTATAAATCTCATTAGGCATCATTTTAACTTGTAATTACATAAGCATGCCTACAATTACCAAAAATCCAATAATTACATAGTATAGCATGAAACCTCAATTTCTACTCATTTTTCATAATTCTACCACCTAGTTCTCTTTTTCCCCATTTGAAAAAATGGTCCTTCTCTATCCTCCAAATTTCCCTTCTACTTGTGCATTTTCTTGTAGATGGCCATTTTAGAGTAAATTCATTATTTTCTCTTTCTCTTTGAAGTTCATGGCTCTCTGATGTTAATTATAGGGTTCTCTATTACATCTAATTTCATAATAAAACATGCATATTTGTGTATGCCTTACCAATTAGTTGAATTTTCTTTTGTTCCCTATCTATCTATCTAAGATTTCTAATTTGACTGATTCTAATGAAACTCTAAAGTGATCCTCAAAATTTTAGGTCACAAAATCAAATTATTTGGAAAAAAAAGTGTGTACTAGAGCTTGAGCCTATTTGTCAAACACACTATTATTTATCCAATTCATATTGTCATAAATTTCTAATTCAATGGCTTGCAATTAACGCATAAAAACCTAATACTATAACCCCCACAAAATTGAGGTTAAAAACTCAAAAGTTTAAACACCTAGAAGAAAATTATGCAAATTCAATGCCCAAACTAGAGCTTGAGTATGTCAACAAAATATATGGTTATTTTTTATTCTAATATTTTCCTTATCCCTAAAATTTCAAACCATCAATAAAAAACTATTGCACAAAATGTATTTTTTAAAAAAAATTATACAATAAATCCAATCCAAATAAATCTAGTTTGATAATGGTAAGATAAAACAAGAAGAATTTATAAGTGTACAACCATACACCTTTTAAAATTAGAGCTGGAGAACAAGGACCCATTTCCAATATATCATAATAACCCTAATAATTATTGAGTGAAAATAACCATGGTTTAATTTATTTTTTAAATTTATTCATTGAACTTAGGAAAATACTCACAAAACCTAATATTTAGCTTTAAGAATTTATTAAAATCATGAATATCATTATTCAAAATGATAAAATCCTAATTTCACCATAGGTTTACAAAATACAAACAACCCAAATTTCATTAAGAAAAGGGGGAACCATTATAGAGCTTCACTAGTCAATAATGGAGTCAAAAAACTGATACACCAATACATGATAAAAGGAATAATAATGACTAGAACAACAATGCATAAAATAACTACATAACCCAAGCACCTGAATTAAAAATGGGTTTATGATGCATAAAAATGATTGTAATAATGTTTCACAATAAATGTCATGACAACAACAATGTTGTGTGATTCTCACTCATGAGAAATTCATGTCCTAGAGAGGTCTTGTTACAATTTGTGGGTGAGATTCATCCACAACCAAGTGGCTCACTCAAGATATTTAATGAATTTGTCTAACTGAGAAAAAGGGGTTATATCCTCTACATGGTGAATCCAAAGGGATTTTTCCTCTAGCTTTATTTTTTATCTAAAGATTTTTTCATTAGGTATGATACTCATGTGCTCAAAGTAGCAACATTTGGGTTTCAATGTAGAACTGAAAAATATTCTCCCAAGGGACACAACAAACCTTTTGTCATCACATAGATCTACAACCAAAATTAAGTTATTTTTCAAATCAATGAGTGTGGTTCATATCCACTTGGTTAAATGTAACTATGTTTTTTAAGGTCAGAAAATCGCCTTTTTGAAAGTTATGATTTCCAAGTGGTTCATTAATGTGTTTTCTAATGTGTAAGGAGGTAGGTAGGAAGATTATAGAAAAAAGGAAAGAATATTATATTTTGATGGTTGAGAATGTCATTTGTCACATGTCACAACCAAGAGTTGGGGATTCAAGTAAGGACATGTTGGTAGGAGAAAGTCCAAGACTCCAAGAAGAGGAAAGGAGGGAGTGAGGTTTGACAAGAAGGTATGTTAAGATGGAAAATTTTGAAACCCCAATAATAAACATACAAATGGGGGTTAGAACACAATACCACTTATATTTAGAAAAAAACACAACCAAGGGACAAAAATTAATCAATATGACTTATAAAAAGGGAAAGGGGAAGAATTTTAGATTATAGTCATGAATTTATTAAATATGGGACATTACAAGTTTTTCCTCCCATTTTTTTATGTCCCTCGGGCAATGTAGATCAGGGTGCTCCATAATTTTTTATCCTTCCCAAGCAACGTCTTCAACTAGCTAGTTCTTCCAATGATCCAATTATTCGATCATACTTCTCCCTCTCAACCTTTTCACCCATGTATCTAACACTTCCTCAAGTATTAATATTATCTTACCTTCATTATCCAAGATTATAGGTCTATTGAAGACACAATGTGTTGATTGAGAGCTCTTTTCAAAAAAGAGACATGAAAAATGTTATGGATTCAATTATTTTTAGGAAGCTTCGGTGCTTAGGTCACTTTTCCAACCCTACTCACAACCTTTAAGGGTCCAAAGGAATTTGATTTGAGTTTCTTAGTCTCACTTATTTTAAGTAAATATTGTTTATAAGGCTAAAACTTCATGTAAACGATGTAACTAGCCTCAAGATACCTCTTTATATAGTGTTCCTTTACATAAGTTTATGTTTTCTGGATCTTTGTAGATGATCCTTGAATTACCTCAAGACCTCTTGAATTTTATTAATCAAATCACCAAATTTAAGTACCATGTTGTCTTTAATGATTAGGTAAAAAAAATAGTGCATCATACCCATACAAGGCCATAAAAGGGTACACACCAATAGACATATGATAAGAGGTTGTTGGCAACACAAGGGCAGACAATTGAGAGAGGGGGGTGAATTAGTTGTCATAGAATTTAAAACTTATTCAACTCATTAACATTATTCTCTAATCTGATTAATAAACATGAAAGCATAAATCATAACACATCAAAAACACACATAACACCAAGATTTTTATGTGGAAACCCTGTTAGGGGAAAAACCATGGTGGAGGTCAGTCCACAAGATTATACCTTGTTAAAAGTATAAGAAATGAAAATATGAGGAACACACTTGCATTCATGAACATTGATTTGAGCTCACTGCTCAATTACAACAGGGCTAACCACCCAAAGGAAGACGCACTATCTTACAAAAAGAATTAGATTACATCTGTAGGGATTTGAACTGATAGAATAACATTTTCTAATGTCTAATCATAGTTTTGGTTAAGTGCATGAACCCTTCTTTACTCTTCTTCACTCTTCTTCACACTCTGCTCTATCTTCGAATGATTTAGATCAACATTCACAAATATAAACATATAAGCACACCTCAATTTGAATAAGCAATTGCTCTTATATATCTGCAACAAGAAATTTTATCCCTACATGTCAGCTTCAACAAAATAACAAAATGAATATAAACTGTCAGCCCAAAATACTAAATATTATTAATGTGAATCAACCAAGGTCGACCATAACTTATTGAAGACCCAAATCAACATCTCCAACGTGAAAAAACTTCAATTAATTACTCCTCGAAGATCCACAATACACTACAACCACCATGTCAACCAAGAATAAGAAAAACATGAACATGCAAGAGAAAATCACCAACCGCAAGCACAACGATCAATGTAGACATGCAACAAAGATAGAGCATGATCTAGAAGCATCCACAAACATCAGGAATCACCAGAGAAGCATCCGCAACAACTAAACTAACTGAAATCACATCATCTTCAATTAGGAACACAAATTGAAGCAACATAAAAACTGTCAAAATATAAATCTTCATAACTCAATCAAATCTTCACGTGGATCTCTGAAACATGACATGGATAAACTAGATACACTTAGCAACAAATCCTTTAGTCCACAACTTCTAATCATCAACGTACAAAACTTTTCGATTAAACTTCACTTCACCATTGACAACTTGACTCATCTCATTACAATTTTCTCAGTATCCTTGACATATACAACTTCTAATGAATTAATGCTAATAGTGTTGACATCAATGACAACCACATATCAGTAGTACTCTCCTAAGTGTAACCATTTAACCCATGCTAACCACTAATTTGAAATGTAGTTCCTCAAGCAACCATCAATCCATTTATTCACAGGTTCTTGTTTACTCATCTACTTAAGGGTGATATCTTGTGCTCAAGGTTAGCTCCATGTTGACCAAGTGAAATGATTACTACCAAAAAGCACTTGAATATGTTTTCCCTATCACTCACTATGTTTCTAGGTAGTTCATATAATGTTAACACTTCTTGGAAGAATAAATTCAACTTGATGAGCCTTGAAGTCTATTGGGATGGAAAATAAATGTTCATGATTAATTAATTGGTCTAAAATAACAAAGATTTAATCCCTACCATGTACCTTGGGAATTCCAATGTGAAATGCATGGATATATTGCCTCACTTCTAACTTAGAATGGGTAGGGGTTGCAACAATCCTACTATGAATATTTCTTCTCCCTTGTTCTATTAACATGTAATTCACTCCTTAATGTGCTTCATAACATCCTCCTTAATGCCTTTCTATGAGAATATTTATTGAATCTACTTGTAGGCCTTGAAGCACCTAGGGTTCCCTACTAATGGTGTTCCATGAACTGCTCTGAGTATCTTCTCCTTAATTTTTGATTTAGCTTGACCAAGAAGACTTAGGTCTTATATAGTATGAGCTCATGTACCACTAAATTCCTATTATATTTCACTAATTCCTCAATAATGTTAATAGAAAATGTGTTCTTAACAATTTAACTAAGATATGGACTTTCCAATTAGCTATAATTTGGTGAAGGATCATAGAGTAGGCTTCCTAGAGAGAGCATCACCATTGATATTCATCTTTCCTCTCATGTATTCTATGTAAAAATTATATGTTTTTATTTTACCTACCCACTTATTTTCGTGATCATTAAAATCATGTTGGCTCAATAAAAATTTGAAATTTTTATGATCTATTTTCACAATAAATTTCCCACAAACCAAATATTGTATGAACTTATCTAGTGCATGCATAATATCTAACTTATCCTTATCATAAATGGAGTAAGTATTTTCCAATTCACTTAGCTTCCCACTTTCAAAAAGCTATAAGGTGCTTGTTGTGGGTGAGAACAACCAATTCCCTCTCTAGAATCATCACTCTCAACCACAAATGGGAGAGAAAAATCAAGTATAATGAGCATTACACATGATCTCATTATCCTTTTGAATTTTCAAAGGTTCCTTGAACATTTTTAGTCCATTCAAATGGTCATTTCCTCATCAAATGCATTAAGGGTGCAACAAGATGAGAGAATACCTTGAAAAATTCTCTTATAGTAACTACAACACCTAAATAACCTCTTAATTGTGTTAATATGATAGGAGGAGGTCAACCTAAAATATCCTAGATATTTTTTGGATCCACTTGTACACCTTTGGCACTAATGAATGCCCTAAATAGAAAATGTGTGTTACCCAAATTCACATCTTGATTCTTTTGCAAAAATAAAAAATATAGAATGCTCAACACCATGTCTAAGTGCTTCAAATGTTCCTCCCAAGTTTTGTGATAAACCACATCGTCAAACAAGAGTAACACAAACCTCCTCAACTACTCAACAAAAGAATTATCCATGTTGGATTGAATGTATCTAGGAAATTTATCTAAAGGTCATCACCAAAAAATCAAAGTGACTAAAATGACACCTAAATGTTGTTTTATGCACATCCCTATCTTTCACCCGAATTCAATGGTAACATGATCTTAATTCAATATTTGAGAATACCATGACTCTATTAATATCATTTATCCATGGTATGAGGTAATTATTATTTATGGTCTTCATATTTAATTCCCTATATTCAATACAAATTTGTATGGTGTTGCCATTATTTTTCATAATGACCTTGGGTGAGGCAAAGGGAATAGACCTAGGTATTGTGTAGCCCATATCTAGAAGTTCCCTTATACCCTTCTCAATTTATTCCTTGTATACTCTTGGATGTCAATGTGAAGTTGTTATGACCTAGTTTTCACCATGATATAATTGTATGGTATGTTAGAAACCTCTATCATTAAACACCCTACTATGTTTATTCAATTTTTTTTAATTTTAATATGATGATAGGATCCCTCACTTGTACAATTATTTGTAGGCTTAACCATAGTAAGGGTATTCCTAGAGGGGTATCATTAAAAACCCTACTATGTTTATTTAAAAAAATGAATTTCAATAAATGATGGGATCCCTCACTTGTAGAATGATTTGTAATCTTAACCAAACTATTAATTTTCCATGCCACTTTACCTCTACAAAAAATTATTTTCGTTATCTTTGGTGGGATCACCCTAGATGTGTCATAAGATATCCCTCTAAGAACATTTTTTCCATATGATTTAAATGCAAGTTTCATAGACTAATAATCATTCATAAATTCTCCTAGCTCAAGTGTAGTCATTGCACACCCAGTACTATATACATCCCTTCCAAACTAACTACATAAGAATTATCACATACCTTATGATCCATAATGGTTATATGGAGTTTTCAAATTACCTTGGTGTAGGGAAGGGTAAATCCATCAATAACTATTACAATGAAACCTTTAAAATATTTTACTTTCAATCCATTTTGGATACCAATTCATCATTAATGAAATTATGGGTTGGCCACTATTTATAAGAAAAAAAATCCCCTATCCTATTACACTCTTTGTACTCTAAATGGGTGTTATATTGAGGATCTTGAGAGTGATACTAGTGTACCTTCATTCTTTTCATCCCTTTCTTCTCTTTCTAGTATCTATTCTTCTAAATCCACAAATTCCTTAGGCTCATTTTGAATCTAATTATTTATCTAATACTATCTCAATTCAATGCACTTGACCCTTGCTAAGGAGCCTATAATCCAAGGTCCATGGTTCTCTAAAGTAAAACAAAGTTTCTTTCTCCTTATCTCATTCTTATTTTCTTCATCTACCTTCTTGGTGGTAATTTGGGGGTTGTATTTTGAGGAGGTAAGTGGAATCATTTACTTTATAAATCCCCTTTTTTATGTCCAAAAGTAGGTGTCCTAGAGGGATAATAGAATTTACTCTTCAAGACAAACTATCTAGAGTCAAGGTTCTTTTGATATCTTTTTATAATGACGATAGTGCAAAAGCTTGGAAAACACCCCTAACAGGTTCAAATAATCCTTAAAAAAATAAATATGCAATTCCATTTTTTGATATATCAATCACCATAACAATAACCTTTTGAAATCTACAACATAAGAATGTACTATAGTGTTTATTAATCTTGGAAATCTCTTTGAATTATTCTTCATCTTTAACCTCGAATCAATCAAGAATAATTTGGAGAAATTCCTCAAAGGTTAGAATTTGATCATGCCCTTGGGTGGTTTGTTCATGGTACCACCAGCCATATATAACTCCCTCTAAATCCAAAGAGATAAATTTTATTGCATCCCTTTTCTTAATGGATTTAAGGTTAAAGTAGGTCTATATTTTCCATGCACACATTGAAGTCTTTTCATTTCCATCAAAATTAGGATCCAAGAGTTTATTGGTTAAATCTTTGTTAAGTTCTCCTTATTCCCTTCTTGTAGAGTGGATTATTCCTAACCATATCAACATATTTCTCAAAATTTAGGGTTTCTCTCACAAATTCAAAATTAATTTATAAATTTTTCATTAGTCTATCCAATTCCTCTTGAATAGATCCTTCTTGAGGTGTGATGGGAACCATTTTGACTTTCTCTTCTTCTTGCATGGATATTGGGCTCGAGAATTTTAGAATGACATCTCTTTTAATTCTCTTGTTTTTTAATTGACCACTATGGGGTTTTATCTTCTTTGTAGATGCTTTATACTCAGTTTTTCTATTGGTTTCCTTATGAGTTCATTTTCCTCTTTTTAGCCTTGCTCAATATTTTTAAATTTATTTCAGAATAATTCCTCCCTTTTCTCATATATCATCTTATTGTTCCCTTTTCCTCCTGTTATCACCTGAAATTGCACCTTGTTGAACCTAATGTTCAACACCTCAGTGTAACATGGGAAGACCTCTAAAGATGTGGGTTTCTTGTAAACAGAGGTCAACCTCCAGAGAAGGTCGGCTTCCTATGGTGTCACCTAACTACTAATTTTGTAAGGAAAAGGGGTAGAAGGAGAATACATTAAAACTAATGAAAATACTATCTCTATGGTGATGCACCAAATTTAATAAGAAGGCATATAACACAGTTCAAACACACATTTTCAGTCAATGAAAAAAGCTTAGTTGTACATGAATCAATCACATACATTTTTTGCATAAACATTTCATGAAAAGGTTCATATGGCTACACTCCTAGAAGGAAGGAATAACTTCACAACTAGAGAATACTACATTTTGAACACATCTCACAACCTACAAAAATACATATTGCTCTACATAAAGGAGCTGAGATAAGACATAACCACAAGGAATCATTCAATTTCACAAGTAGTTTCATCAATTATACGATGCACACAATTTTAGTAGAGATTGAACAGGTAAAGTGCTTATACTTATTGATTTCAATGGTGAAACACTGATATACATGCCTGACATGAGTTACAAAACATAGCCTCTCTTCTGCAAAGAACTACACGAGTTACAAAAGAAAAAAAGCACCAAATAAGAATTGACTACAAAAAAAGGAAAAAATGCCATATATACAAAGAGTGTCGGCCCCTGCCCTTAGGGCTTACAAAAAATATCAGTCTTCAGAAAAGATCTACTTCTAGATCTTTCAAAATGAAGTTAATGTTGCATTCAAGAGAGTCCCTGCTATCCATGTCGGTGAAGAGTTGCTCCAGGAATGACCTCCTTGATCTTACACAACTACAACATTAACTTCTTGGTCTTCGTGTCTATCCTCTAACCTCGCTGCCAAGCTACCTTGAATGCTCTAAAGCATTATCATTAATGTCGATCAACTCTTGCCAGTTGACATCCCAGCTATCCCTGTGGTCTCTGCCTTTCTGTTGCTCGATGACACCTTCTGGATATCAATCTGATTCATTGCTTTATTCTCATAGCAGATACATGTCGCTTATGCTCTATCGATCTCATCCATAGGGGGAGTCAGGTAGTTAAACGGTTCATGATGCGTCCTTAGCTCCCATCTGATTGGTTGAACTCATGCCCCATAGATTCCAAATGGCAAAAGGGTCCCTCAAATAACATCGCATGTCGGTGAGACACTAATCGTGTCTCCTCGATGCGAGTATACTTCACAGGACGATCGGCATAGCTTGGGATTGTCGGTAGGACTTCATATCGAGCTGCAGGAGTTATACCGATATGCACATTTCATCGCCCATACACCCACATTCGGCAAGAGTCATAGTGAATGCCAAGAGTCCTATCGCTATCATATACACCATCGACAAGACAAACATTCATCGGCAAGAGGTCATAGTGGGTTCCATTAGTCATACCAATATCCTTTTCCATCGCTGAGACCTCACTTGTTGGCAGGACATCATGCCAAGCTCCTCACATTACACCAAAGACACAAAACATGTCGGCGAGAGTATCACCAGTTGGTGAGACATCATGGCGAGCTCCTCCATTCTTTCTGAGCTCATTTCATTTCGATAAGACCCCTTCTTGGTCAGCAAGACCTCACGCTGAGATCTCCATTTCACTGAGATATTATTGGGTTGGCAGGACCTCATGGCAAAGGCAAAAAGTCATACCGATATCCACAGTGGTCGCCGAGACAATCGCTATTGGGAAGACCTTTTTTCTGAAGGAAATATCCTTCGGCGAACTCATCTCATTGTTGGGGAGACTTATACAAGTCGGGGAGACATCATAGCAACGGCACAAATTTCGCCGAGACCTCTATTAGTCACCCAGACACCATCGGGTCGGGGAGACATCCCTCCAAACTCATTTCATTTTACTGAGACCACCCTGCTATCGGCAGGACATCACTCCGACGGCCAGATGTTATGGCGATGTCATCTATGTCGGCGTGATCATGGCATCAGTGAGACTTCTGGCGAACAAAAACCACCTCTCCTAGCTCAAAGATTTCTTTTGGTGAGACATTGGCATGTCAGGAAGACCTCATGCCAAACCCCTATCATTATACCACTGTGCCTTCCATCGGCAAGACACCCATGTGTCGACGGGACCTCATAGTGAGGTCTTCATTTCTTTGCGAAGGCACTCTCTCAGCGAGCTCACTTTATTTTGGGGAGACATCCATGTGTTAGCGAGACGTCATGGAGAGCTCCCTCATTCTCCCCAAGCTCACTTTACTTCAAAAACTCTATCAGGTCGGCAATACCTTATGCAAGGCCTCCTTGTCCTGTCGAGATCTTATTTCATTTCGGCAAGACCTCACGCCGATGATGTCTCCTTTCGCTGAGACGTCCTTTCATGTTGATGAGACATTACCCTATCGGTGAGACTTCTCCCCCTTGCTAGCCCTTGTCGCCAAGACTTTAGCTTTTTGGCAAGATGTTATACCGAAGCCCCTAGATTTATACTGAAGGCATCCTATTTCGGTGAGACTTCGTTCAATTGCTGAGACGTTACAGTGAGGCCCTTTCTTTCTTTGTGATGACACTTATTTTTGACGAGACCTCTCAATGAATGTGAACCCCTCTCCCCAACGCCAGCCCTGGTGAACAACTTTCGGCATGACCTTCGCTAGTCGGGAAGACCTCACATCGAAGCCTCTATCTCTTGGCAAGCTCAGACCCTTTCTATTCGATGAGACCCCACCTCTATCGGCAAGACCTTATGCCAAAGGAAAAACTTTCAGCAAGCCTAGCCTTATGTGCAACAGTCTGTGAGAGGTATAGCAACCCATGGCGATTAAACTGTCTGGCCGACCGGTATATTCCTAATGAACAGAATGCACTACTATTCAGCAAGACAACAAGAGGGTCTTGTCGACTTTCCTCTCTGATGAGTTTTATGCCAAATCTGACTAAGGCGAGGCTTTCCAATAGACCTCCCTATGAGGCAGCACCAAATAAGGTCCTTCCCAAGGAAAACCGAGCATCTGCATGCTGGGCTCAACCCTTATGGGAGCCACATTTGATCCACGTGCGAATTTGAAATATAATTTCCCCTGATTGAGCCCATAGGAGAAAATTGGGTAACACCTCCTTCAACAATGGTATGTTCTTCTAAGATATAACCCTCGATGCTCAAACCTCTCACTTGTGATTTTCTTTATTCACTCTTGAGGTATCTAGCCTCTTTGTCATGGAGAAAGATAAATTATTAAAGTATACAAGTTGGAAGAATATTTTACTATGATACCATTGTAACAACCCTAACATTTATAAAGCATATAAATAACTAGGGTTTATTTAATTTATTAACCTTATCTAGTGATCTTAGGAATATTACTCAAAAACTCCAATATTTAACTTTGATGACTTGTTGAAGTCATAAATATCATTATACAAAAGGAAAAAACCCAATTCCATTGTGAGTTTACAAAAATGAATAACCTAGGTTTCATTAAGATAATGGGAGAATATTTTCATTATTAAATAATGGAGTTGTAAAAATGATACCCCAATATGCAATAGAAAAATAATATTGGTTACAATATTAGTGAGTGCAATAACTACATAAACCAAGTTGCCAAATTACAAATTGGTTCATGATGCATGAATAAGATTGTAATGTTATGACGTGGTAAATTCCACAATAACAATGATATTGTGCAACTCTCACTCATGGGAAATTTGCGTCCTAGACTCTCTACTATAATTGTTGGGTGAGATTCATCTATGAGTAGGGGGACTCGCTTGAGATTTATAATAAAAATGAACAACTAAGAAAAAGGTATTTTTTCCTCTACCTAGTGAAGACAAAGGGTTTTCATCCTCTAGTATTTCTATAGATCTAAAGGGTTTTATCCTTAGTTCAAACACTCATATTCTTAAGGTAGTGATATTAGGATTTCAATGTAGCACTACCAACTATTCTCCCAAGGGTGTGATTAATTTTTTTTCATCATACAAATTTGTAGCCAAAATGGATTTATCGCTTAAATTGATGACTATGATTTACAAAGGCCAAAGGTAGTTGGGTTGTAACCACCACAATAAATGAAGCATCATAATTTACTACTTATCATGCTACACGTATAATCAAATTCCTAGTAAATTTTTAATAATGTTTGTTTGGGTAGGAAGATCCCCTTATAGAAAGATACAACTTCCAAGAAACTCGCTAATCATGTTTTTTTATGTGCAAGGAGATAAAGGTGGGAATATTAGGGGGAAAAGGTGGTAATACAAAATTTTAACAAGGGTATGGGATGCCACTTGTCACATGTCATAGTTAATTGTCAAGGAAAGGCATGCTAGTAGGATAAATTTTGAGACTCTAAAAATGGGAAAGGAAGGAGTTGGGTTCAGTAGAGACATGTGTTGAGATGACAAAGCTTAGAACCCTAATAACAAGCATACACACCAAGGGTTAGAATACAAGACCACTTATAAAAAATTACAACCAAGGGACCAAAATTGATCAAGTCGGATTATCAAAAGGGAAAGGGGAATATTTCTAGATTATATTCATGAATTTATTGAAAAGGGGACCTAAAAACCACTCTCTAAGTGGAATTTTTATTTCTCTTATCAAAACTAAATCAAAGAGAATAGGAAAAATATTGCATAATCCTTACATTTAAACTATTAGGAAAATTTCTAATTTTGTTCCATGTATAAAAATTTAGATAAAAATCAATTAAAAACAAGAAATCCTTTTGAAACTAGATATCTTTATAGAGAAGTAAATTTTGGTAAATTTTGTTATGAATTTCTCTTAGAATTTAATGATCAACTAGAAACCCTTAGAAAAAGTAAAAACAAGAAAGCAAGTATGAATGTCTACAAAATGTGGAAGCATAAACAAGGCACATTAGTTACTTTGCATTATGTCATATAGCCAATTATAGTACCACTCACCTTTTCCAGTTGAAGGCTCACATGTTAACTTTACAAAAGAAAAAATAAAAATATTATACATATAGTTTAATGTTTAAATTGTTAATTTATTTTTGGTTTGAAATATATGAAAAATAACATGTAACATTTTTTTTTTCTATAAAATTTGACTTCAAACATACACATGTTCCCTTATTTATTGTTGAAATATTGATTGCATGAGAAATATTAGGATGTTATTCAAAATTAAGTATGCAACATTTTGTTCTACCCACTTTCATTAACATCATGATAAATCAATTATATATTAATCACCTTCTAAGAGATAATTTTTTATCTAATTAGATTGATGATAATTCATTTTGAAAATATTTTTAGTTATAAAATTTGTATCTTTATTTAGAAAAGGTAAATGTTTCTTGAATAGGAAAAAATTCAAACTCATAATATATTTTAAAATATAATTAATAATAAATAATTAGGCAAAATTAATTATAATATTATTTCCTAATTGTAAGTATTGATAACTATTCTTATATTTATATCTACTTGCATTATTACTTTCCCATATTAGCTTTTGACACAAAAAAAAAAATTATTCTCAACATAATAACACCTAGATAGGATATCGGTATGAATGAAAAACATGTTGATGTAGTGTAGAAAAATGTAACCCTTTACATTTTCTCACTTGTTTGGGCCCTACTAATTAAATTGGACTTAATAATGCTTTAATTTAGTGTTGTTAAATGTACCCCTTTACATTTACAAACTTATTTGGACCCCCTTAATTAGCCCTTTTATTCATTTACAAGCCTAATTAATTACATTTTTCAAAGGGGAAACTCGATAATAGTTAATTCCTAAACATAACACTTTATATTAAGCAATGTGTGTTCCAAGTATAGGGACCTAGGACCCATTCATCCATGGGCAAATGGGTCCTCCCTAGACCTTTGGACCTAAACTTAAATTATGTTTTTGGTGTTATTTTAACATTTCTAAATCTATGATTCAATGTCAACTTGTGATATTTGAATTTCGAGAAATTAATAATACATACCTATAAATACAAGATCATTTCACTAAGTTTCACCTAGAATTTTCAAGCGAGAAAAAGTATAGCAAAGTTGATAATCAAGAGCATTCAAGAGAAAATATATCAGAGATTTATTGCAGCATTCAATATCTATCCATCATGTCAAAGTCTTCTTGCATCATGCATGTTTTTGGAGCTAACATTATGATGTAGGTTTCAAGATCTATTCAAGCATTTCAAGCATCAATTTCAAGTGTCAAGATCCACATCCAATTCAATTATCTCATGCAAGTTGTAGACCTCTTAAGATCTCCATTATCAAGGTTTCATTCAAGGGTTTGTTGAGTGTTAACATAGCTTTGTTCATTCTTCATTCCCTCTTTCATTTCATTATTTCAATTCAAGGTATGATTAGAAAAATGAGGTTTGACCAAGGCAAACCACCATTCACCCAAAAACAAACATTTTTCTCTCTTGTGTGTGATTGCAGATTTAGGTTGAAGAAGACTTGAAGACCTTTTGAAGAGAAATATTTACAAAGTTGTCAAAGTTGCAAAAGTTGTCAAATCGCAAAATCTAACCTACAGATCGGATTTCTAAATTTTCAACACTGAAACTTGGATAAATCAAAAGCTATAGATCTGCACTAGAGGCTCCCGAAAGATTGTTGAAACCCTTGTATTTGGACCCATTTTCCCATGAGAAAATGAGTCTTAGATTAGCTTCCAAAAAGCACTTTTGCTGACTGGTACACATGTTACTGCCCTTCTTGGATTTGCATTTTTTTTTCTAGTTCTGCAAATTTTGAGTTTAAATCTTCAAGTTTCAAGTGTTAGATTGCATTTTGGATTTGATTTGTTATTTTGGTTGTTTACTTGCATTAGTTTTCATCTCATTTAGGGTTTTAGGTTTGTATATTTGCATTCTTTAAAATTTAGAAAATTTAAAATTTTGCATAGTGTTCATATAATATTGCATAATCAGTTATTTACATCTAAAAATTAAATCAAAATTGCATCTCAAATTAAGTCTTTTTCTTGTCATTTAGCATTATTTAGCACTTGCATTTAGACCTCATTTTATAGAAATCTAAAACTGCAACTTACAATCTAAAACCATAACTTGAAAACCATAGAAATCATCTCAAAAACTTGCAAATTAATTTTTAAAAACCCTAAAGTGAGACCCATTCTCCCATGGGCGAATGAGTTCCTAATCAAGGATTTTCCTGAATTTTTTAGCATTAAAATAACTAATTTTACCTTTTGTGTTTTTGTATTTACTTTGTTGTTCCAATTTCAATTTTTTTTGTTATTTGAAATTGTTCATATTAAGCATAATTTATCAAATTTAGTGCATTTTTTGAATTCAAAATTACATCTAAAATACTTCATTTTTAGGTTTTTAAATAGCATCATCAAAAAATTGTCTTATTTTAAATCTAAAAATTGCTTTTACATACTTGCATTACACTTTACTAGGGTATTTCATTGCATTTTACCTCTTACCCATTTTGGGCGCACCTTAGGTTTGTGAAACATGTATGAGATTCACAACTTGGTGTCATGTTGCCAATACTATTGTGAGACGTAGTTTGAGACTCATGGCATCCCACGATACATCATTCATTGTGGATATTGGGTTTTCTAACTCTTTCACTCATAGTGTTGACACTAGTCAGCCCACTATGGATCATACCCTTAACACTTCATTTCCCATGACTTCCCTACCCACACCTAATGTGACTAATGTTGATGCGATGATTTCTAATATCCTCACGAGAACCTTTGAAGAATGGATGAAGATCTTGATAAATTACAAGATTTTGTGAGTTTTGAATGCAATGCTACTAATACGGTTCCTATGATAGATAACATGAGGAGAATAACTAAAAAATGAACAAGGAATAGAGATTTTTTATAGCTTAACTCATGTCATTAATAAACATGTCCTTACCATGACTAGTTGTGCTCAAGATTTGGGGTATACTCAAAGCCAAGGAGGAATTCCAATTCCTCCTTCCACAACCATAACCTTTATTCTGACATACACTAATCCAACTATTACAACAACTACACAACCTACTAGAAATTTCAATACTTAGGTATTTCCACTGGGATTCCCTTTAGCTCTATGCATTCAAATCTCATATCTCCTAATCCATTTCCTCTCACAAACTTACAAGTCACTTGCCCCCTGCATACATATACAACTCCACCTTATTCTCCTCCATCTCACAACAAACAATGATCCTATCCTTAACACACTCTTATAAAATGTTTCATCCCTCCAACAACAAATTGCTACATTAAGTTAAAATAAAAATGGCCAACCTTCACAATATGTCAAAAGAAATCCCTTGTCCTTGGAGATATTGAGAACAAAAATGCCACAAGGTATAGAGATTCCTAGATTTGAGAAATATAGTGGAAAAGGATATCCTATTAGCCATGTTTTTGCATATACAACCCTATGTAGTGACTTCATTTTTGAGGATAAACTATTGGCCAAAATCTTCCCTGGATCCTTGAAGGATACTTCTTTGGAATGGTTTTTCTCCTTACCGAATAATTCAATATATTCATTCAATGAACTTATTGATACCTTCTACAATCACTTCCAAATATATATGGGCCCTAAGATGACCTTGGTTGATTTAATGAAATGTAAACAAAAGGATGATGAAAAGGTCACTGATTTCATAATGTGATACCAAATGCTTTACTCAAAAATAAATATTAAGATTACTGATGATGACCTTCAAATAATGTTTATTTCCAATTTTCAAAACAAATTCCAAACAAAACTTGAGATTTTAAAAGTTCCCTCCTTCACATAGTTGTGTACTACCCTTTGTGATTATCAAAATTCGGTTAGTATTCGCGAAGTGAAATATCCCTCTAGTTGTCTTGAAAAATCTGAATCCATGCATCATAACAACTATCAACCATTCAAGAAACAAAATAAGGGCTTTTTACAACTTAATCCCCGTCAACCAACTCAACACGTTGATAACCAAGTGGCTACTATAAAAAGGACAAATCCACACATATTTGGAGATAGAAATAGACAATTCACCCCTCTACCTGATACCCTTCATAATGTCATGTTGCAGCTATTAAACCAAAAACTAATTTTTGTACCTCCTATTAGAGCTCTTGATCCTACTAAGCCTTTACTTCCAACTATAGAAAAATTCCTATTGCCATTTTCATTGACAAAATGGACATGATATGGAATATTGCAAGTGTCTTAAAAATCTTGTGCAAGACCTTATTGATTCTAATCATATTCAAATTGGTGGTGTTAATGATCAAGGTAATAAGTTTGTAGGCCCTCCTAATCAAAATTTATAAATATTTACCAATCCTATGCCAAATCATAACATTTCCTTCATCAAAGCTAGTGAAACAAATAATGATGTGATGAATGTTGACACGAATGATGAAATCATGAAGAACATGGACAATGTGATTGGACTTATTAAAGTTCAACCTCATAGGGGCCTAACTAAAACGCCACTTGACATTGCTTTCTCACAACATGACATAATTAAACATGCACCCAATGGTCCTCTTTACATATCTAGAAGAATCAATGAAAAGCCTACTAATGGGATATTGATTGATCCCATTTGTGTAGAGAATGTGATCACTAAAGAATTCTTATTTGTGCATGATCTTTATCAAGATACTTATCAAAAACCGAAAGCATGGATCAAAATGCATAGTGGTTTTTATTGCCCTACAATAGGTTCGATAACTCTTCCTTTAAAAGTTGGACCGAAAACATTAAGTGTCTCATTTTCCATCATCTCGTCGTTGGACCAATTTTGTGTGAAGTTAGGCTATCCATGGATTTTCTCCATGAATGCCATCTCATTGGTTGTGTATAAATGCTTAAAGTTTCCATTTTGAAATGAAATATTTACTGTGCATCATAGGTTCTTTAATCTTATGTCTTCCCATGGGAATTTCTCATTGGATTTCTTTTGGCCTGAACCTATGGAACCTATTAGGCCTCGTGAGGACTTCTTTTTCAAATATTATCAAAAATTTAAGGAAAAATGCATAATATAATTATCCCTTAGCAATATGCCTCAACCCACGATTGAGCCTCCTATCCTTGATCAAATCATGATTGAACCAAAAACTCTTCCAAGTAACCGAGACCAAAACATAGAAAATCCTCCACCTATTTCCTATAAGAGACCACAAGATAACCAAATAAGTCTCGTTGTGCCTCCTAAAATCAAACAAGTTTACAAAGCTAAAAACAAAGTGGTTGAACAACCTCCCATGGTTCCTTCCATTCCTCCCTTAAGGGAAGAAAATAAACCTATGGTTGATAAACCCGCTCCTACACAATCGCAACTTGAAAATCAAACAAAAATAAATCAAAATAATAGAGAGTGTAGGCATAGACATCATGCCATTGCTCGTTTGTTACAAGAAAAAGAAGAAAATAACAACATAGAATATAAAAATCCAAACATACCTCAAGCAATGCATGATGATTCTCCTCCTTCGTCGAAACAAGAAAATCCTAAAATTAAAATACAACAAGAACAAGCATCTTCTTTGGATATTATCATTAGAACTTATGTTGTGATGAACTCAGATGATGACAATGAATTTGCTAAGATTGGTGAGGAAGTGCATAAAGAGTTAAATTTATTATTTTCCTCTTCCATGAGCTTAAATGATAACAATCGTGATGATCTTCGCACAAAGATTGATTCACCACGTGCTAAACTTGGTGATCGTCATATTTTGGAACTTGATGTTGTCTCTTTGGCTAGTTGTCTACCTTCCACATATGATGAACAAGATTGAGATGTAGACAACCTACTATAGGTTGACTCACATGTGCCTTACTAGTCTTGTATTTATTTTTCTTTTTCATTTTCTTTGTGTGATTGCATGTTTGTAATGTGATCCCCTATACTGTTCTGTTTGATGTGTCTTCATGTTAGTTTCTCTATTTGTACCTTCATTCTTCTAGATTTCTTAAACCATTTATCTTTTCTTTGGTCTTGTATTTTCATTTTTGGGATGATGTAATGCATTGAGACATTTAGGTCTATTCCATGTTGACCCAAAATCTTTTTCCTTGAACATTTTTGCTCTCTATGTGTCATTCTTCACATTCCATGAGTTATTTGGGGAATGATGACGTTTTTGAGCTCTATAGTATCATTGTAGCAAAGACATACATTGACCTCAAATTTGTGGATCCCTTATGTGTGATTTTGGGATTTCATTTTAGGGGCAACCCCTTCCTTTTGCATGACATATCTTCATTTGGAAACTTATGACTTGGCATAGGCCTTTCTAAATAATCTCTCATGTCTTGTTAGCATTTAGCATTTGCTAATTTAAAGTAATTGTTCACAATGTGGTGTTAGAAATTTCTTTAAAGTTGGGGCATACATTGGTATTATCATTTTTGGAGATCTTGGACTATATTCTTATGTTTCATTGTGTGGTCTTCTTACTTCTTGCGACGTGTATTATTCTTGGTGTTTTCATTGGGTTTTATGTCCTCCAAGAGTGTGACCTTTCTTGGGATACAATTTTCCTCTTAGAGGTGATGCTACATATTGCATTCCCTAAGTTGTGAATCTTTTATCCTAGACTTATCCTCTCTTGGAGACATTAGGCATGATGTTCCCTAAGAGAAGACCTTACATGAACTAAGAAAACCCCTTTGAACATATCTTATCCTATCTAAATTTTGTTCATGAGTGTTTAGCATAACACAACTTTCTAACCTTATGAAGCTTGAAGTTACAACCCTTTTTCATGACCACCAAGCATAATGCACTTTTCTTGCGTGTGGCCTTGTTTGTTCATAAGTGCTTAGCATAATGCAACTTTCTAATTCTTATGAAGCTTGAATTTCATATTGTTTTGTGCCTTATTAAAGTTATCAGAGGTATAAATTTGGTATGGTATGGAAGCCTAATAAGATTCTATCATTTTCCACCCTTGGGGGATCACCTAGTAGACACCAGATTTTACTAGCCCGTGTAAGCGCATATATTGTTGTTTGCATAATGGACAATGAGTTCCACTTGTAAACATTTTTGGACAAAAAATTGAGGTGTATTCCATATCACGTTGGACAATTGAGGCTTGATCCATCTCTTTTCATTTTGATTTTTCTCTTCCTTTGAGTCTTTGGCATTGTATGATTGAGTATCTTGTCATTGTTTCATACATATATATGTTTAATAGAGGCATGTGTCTCCTTATGAATTTGTTGGTTTTTCCATGAGATCTTAGATTTTGGGGGCTTGATCATCCTCCTTGATCTTTGTCGTCTTATCTTTCTAATGATTTTACAATTAGACCTCTCTTGATTGTCTACTTTAGTGTGAGTTTGATCCAAAGCCATCCTCTCACTAAAGTGGGGTCTAAATGTAGTGTATAAAAATGTAACCCTTTACATTTTTTCACTTGTTTGGGCCCTCCTGATTAAATTGGATATAACAATGCCTTAATTTAGTGTTGTTAAACATTTTCACACTTATTTGGGCCCTCTTAATTAAATTGAGATTAATTATGCCTTAATTAGCCCTTTTATTCATTTACAAGCCTAATTAATTACATTTTTCAAAGGGGAAACCCGACAATAATTAATTTCTAAACATAACACTTTATATTGAGCAATGCGTGTTCAAAGTATAGGGACCTGGGACCCATTCACCCATGGGCGAATGGGTTCTCCCTAGACCTTTGGACCTAAATTTAAATTATATTTTTGGTGGTATTTTAACATTTCTATATCTATAATTCAATCTTGTCTTGTGATATTTGAATTTTGGGAAATTAAGGATACATACCTATAAATACAAGGTCATTTCACTAAGTTTCAACTAGAATTTTCAAATGAGAAAAAGTATAGCAAAGTTGATGATCAAGAGCATTCAAGAGCAGCTATATCAAAGATTTATTGAAGCATTCAAGATCTATCCATCATGTCAAATCCTTCTTGCATCATGCATGTTTTTGGAGCTAACATTGTGATGTAGGTTTCAAGATCTATTCAAGCATTTCAAGCATCAATTTCAAGTGTCAAGATCCACATCCAATTCAGCCATCTCATGCAAGTTGCATACCTCCTAAGATCTCCATTATCAAGGTTTCATTCAAGGGTTTGTTGAGTGGTAACATAGTTTTGTTCATTGTTCATTCGCTCTTTCATTTCATTATTTCAATTCAAGGTTTGATTACCAAAATGGGGTTTGACCAAGGAAAACCTCCATTCACCAAAAAACAAACATTTTTCTCTCTTGTGTGTGATTGCAGATTTAGGTTGAAGAAGACTTGAAGACCTTTTGAAGATCAAGATTTACAAAGTTGCAAAAGTTGCAAAAGTTGTCAAATAAGGAAATCTAACCTATCAATCAGATTTCTGACTTTCCAACACTAAAAACTCAACAAATCGGAAGATATAGATCTGCACTAGAGGCTCTGAAAATATTGTTGAAACCCCTATAATTGGACCCATTCGTCCATGGGAAAATTACTCTTAGATCAACTTTCAGAAAGCACTTTTGGAGACTGGTACACATGTTTCTTCCCTTCTCAGATCTACATTATATTTTCTAGTTCTATAAATATTGAGTTTAATCTTCAAGTTTCAAGTGTTAGACTACATTTTGGAGTTGATTTTCTATTTTTAGTTTTTATCCCCAAAGTGTTGTTTGATCTTGACCCCTGTCCTTCAGTCATAAGGAAATTTGAATATTCTCACTTTGGGTTGATTCACCAAAGGGTTGATAATCAATTCATTGTAGGGATCTCATTTCCTAATGAAATAAAGGAAAATAGGTCCCTCATCACATCATATTTGATAAACCCCCCTTTTACACCTATTTTTCTACATTTTAGTTGATTGTGATGGTTATTTATTAACATATTTATACATCTATTCATATTATTATATATAAAATGGTTTATTTTGAACATAATAAAATTTAGATGTTTGAATGAAAAAAATGTTGGTTGTGATGGTTATTTATTAATTTATTTTTATCTATTCATATTATTTATATAAAAGGGTTTATTTTGTACATAATATAATTTAGATTGATAGGTAGAACATAAAAACATTTATTTTGAACATGATAACATTTAGATTGATATATAGGATATTAACTTAAATAAAAGAAATTAATAATAAGGATGAATACACTTTATACTAGCATAGATATCTTAAATGTATTTATTAAAAAGACACTGAGAGATATTAGTTTTTAGGCATATATATTGGATCCACGAGATAGATTAGATAGACACCTTGAGCTTGATATCTCTCATCACCTTGTAAATAGATGCATTTATGATAGGCACCTTAATATTGATATCTTTCGAGAATTATTTGTTCTTCACCCATGTGAGTGTCACATAGATGCAATGAGTGCTAAATAGACCATTCATTATCATGAGAGATGTGATGTTATGAATAACTACTCATGAAGTATGAGTAGATGGAGATTGAACCAAAAATTGCATAATTAATTCTAATAGTCATATAGAATGACCATCAAATTATGTTAAGGGTTTTTATTATTTCTCAACTTCATTGGAATCCCCCCTTATATCATTTAGTTATTAATATATTATGAGATGGTATACATATAAATATTAAATAGAAGAGAAGACAATTATAACATAAATAAATAAGAGCTAGTTTTGGATTGTATGTATTGTAGGCCATACATATGAACTTGATGTTAACACCACATAAAGATGCAATAAATAATATAGGAGCTTTTATGAGATAAATCAAGGGAGAAAGAACTTTTCTAAGAAATTTCCATTTTTTAGAACTTTCAACCACTCTTATACACTAATATAATTGTAATCCATGGTCTAAAAGACTATTATGTTTTATGGAATTGCTATCCAAATCAATACAATTATTGATCTTCATAAGAATAGAATTTCATTCTAATAAAGTTCAACTCCTCTTGACCTATTTTACATAATATAAGATCTCTAGATCATTAGATGAGAAATAAATTGAAGAAAAGCCAATCAAGAAAAATAGTTCTTGACCTATTTTACATAATATAAGATCTCTAGATCATTAGATGAGAAATAAATTGAAGAAAAGCCAATCAAGAAAAATAGTTCATGGTAGTTTATGGTAAACACAAGTTTTCTATAGTTCATTAAGTCAAGTTAGACTTCTTTTGGAAATAACTGTGTAAAAAAATAGAATTTTTTTAAAGCACACTAAATTTTCATCATCATTCATCTAGGACACTATATTATTAGCACTAGAAATACTATTTTGAACTTAAATTCAATCCTCATATGGGAGTATTCTAGTAAAGAGAAGGGAAATAAGTGAAAGAATCATACAAGTTCTTTTCTCTCTTGTGTGGTATTGGTTGTGTGTGGAAGGGTTGTTTTTGGTTTATTTTGCTATTTTTGTAAGAAAAAAATTATTTGGTGCAAGGGTAGCTACTTGCATGGCATCTATTAGGGTCTAGGGGACCCTGTCTTTCTATATTTTATGTATGTTGTTAAGGTGGATGAACCCTCTTTGTCTAGAGATGAAAATGCAATTCTTTCTTGATGCATGCAATTAAGGAAATTAAATTTGATCAATGATCAATAAATTAACCAAACACTTTGGTTTCTTTGAGAAGATCAAATATCAACCTACTCTAGTTGTTAACCCAAAATCTATTGGTGATGATGTTTTTTTGTTTGAGCATGCCTTAATATGCAAGCTCACATGTGTTTGTATTTACTTTCCTTTTTTGGAGGCTTAGGATTGAAGAAATCATAATCTTGAATTGTTATAAAAATCATTCTAGCTATAAATGGATTTTTTTGTGGCATTTTCAAGAATAACAAATTAAAATTTTATTTTTGAGGGAGGACCTTATTTTCATAATCAAGCAAGTTTATTTATTAAACCTTGGTATGTAAAATTTGGTGTACTAGAGGAGCTCCCATAAAAGATTCAATCCAAATTCTGCTCACTTGACTTTTGATGGATTTTTAGAGACAATATATTTTTTAATCTATTATAACAATTATTGGGAAACTCTTGGGTCCATCTCACCACATGCTTGAAAGAAAGGTAGCAGATTTTTATTTCCTGTGTTAAAATTAATTTGAATAATCCTCATCATAATTATATAGAGATTAAATTGGGTAGTATGAACTGGATTCAACAAATAGACTACAAGGTACTCCCCTTTTAATGTCATGCATTTCATGAAATGAATATCTAAAAATAAATTATACAAAGATGATCCCTAAAGCCCCGAAATCCTTTCTTGAGATGAAGGCAATCAATTTAAAGGTAAAAAGAAAGGTCCCAATCTAATATTAAGAGCCAAATTCAAATGTATTCATCCCTATGAAATATTCTGCTAAGGTGAGATTTATGACTCACCAATTTAAGGATACTCCCAAAGGGATTTGTAATAAAAAAATTGAGGAATTAGATATAATAGAGCATGATAAGACTCTAGATGGCTAGGAAATGCATTTTTCAAACTTAGGTGTGACTCTATAACCATCTGATAAAGATTATTCATCATAAATGTAAGTGATACCAAAGGAAGGAGTGATCCCGATCCTATTCATGCTAAAAAAATTAATAGGAAATATGAGGTTGAATTGATACCTATAGTTGGAATAAATTCTATCATTGTGGTAGAGATTTAAATGGATTAAAATGAAGCTAGTGCCATGCCAAATTTTGTACATGGTTGTGTGGTGAGAAGATGGTAAAAATAAATTACCTCCTTTTCTTGGGATTCAACAAAAGAACATTAAGAAAGGGGTAGACATTAGATATGCATTTTTCAACCCCCAAAAATGATTACAATCTCTTATAATGCTAGGGGCTTGAGTAGTTCCCCTCAACAAAAGCTTGGTCTAGATCTTAGTTGAGAACATAAGAAAAATAGTCTTTATCCAAGAGACACAAATTTTCATGTAGGACATGGAGTATTTATTCCAATATTTGGAGAGTGGTTCAATTTCAGTGTATTAGTACCCAAGGTACCACTAATGGGGTAGATTTCTTATGGTACCCTTGTAAATTCACTCTTGGTGGTTAGTGGGTAGAAATTTAATTTCAGTGATGACTTCATGCTTTTCTTGTTCACTAATTTCAAGTATGTGCCCCTTGATTTTCTCAGTAAGGTTTTTCTCTTGTTCTATTTTAGATATACTAATTATATATTTCTTTTTTCCCCTATATTTTAGTAGGAAATTTTAATTCTATAAATAGTTTGAATGAGAAACTTTGGGGTATTGATCATCTTGGCACACCTTTTTCCTTGATGAGGTAAAATATGTCTTTTCTTTATTTAATGGAATCAATACCAAGCAATGAAGTATTTACCTAGAATAATAGAAGGCACAAAAATGATTATACTTTTGAAATACTTGACATGTTCCTAGTCTCTAATAGGTTGATAACAATTGGACTTCTGATAAAAATTTCTTCCTTTTAAATTTCAACTTATATGATTTTGGGATGTTGATTTACACAAGATAATAGAGGGATAGCGGATAGAAGGGAAGTCTACCTTCAAAACAACTATATATTCTTTTTTCAAGTTTAAGCTTAAGGGGTGGAGCATATTCTCCTTTTAAAATATTTTTACATTTAATACTCATCTTCATGATAAGTTGGATATAATCGACTTTCAAATTAAGGATGTGGACATGACTATGGGAAGAGTCTATTTTTTCTAAGGAACTATCTAAATGATATCTCTAAGAACAAATTTTCTAAGAATTAAAATCCTAAATTCATTGGCTTTAGAAAGGAGATAAGAACACTTGATTTTTTAGATAATTCTGTGAAGGAATGTAGTACTGATGTAATAGCTTTTCTCATTTTGGATCAAGGAGAAAAAGTGACCTCCTTTCAAGATATTTCGAAGGAATTTGTTATGAACTTTTTGTCTTTGTTTACGAAGCATGGATCACAAGATATGGAAGAGGAGAAACTCATTTTATGTTGAATTCAACTCTTGGTTTTAAAGGATATGAAAAAAATCTCTTAGATCCCACCTTCATTGAGTAGCTTGAGATAGTGGTGTTCTAGATGAATAAAGGCAACTCTTCTCAGCTTGATGGTTTCCCTATAAAAATATTTCATGAATTTTTAGAAATTATAAAGTTTTACCTACAAGATGTTGTTATAGAATTCTAGAATAACAAGAAAATTCTCAAAGTCCCCAATTTTAATTTTCTTTCTCCAATTCCCAAAAACTAAGGGGTGTTCTCTTTTGATTTTTTCATTCCATCACTTTATACAATATGACTTATAAGACAATTACTAAGGTTATTTTAGAATTTTTGAAGAAATGTTTATTTTTCTTGATATCATCCGAGCAAGGAGAATTTGTGCAAGGTTGCAAGATCTTAGATGATATTGTTGTAGCATAAGCCCTTCATTATATGTCTACTTCCAAGTAAAATGTCGTATTTATTAAGCTTGATATTTCTAAGGCCTATGAAAGGGTCAATTAGTCATTCCTTTGAAATATTTTATTGGATTATTATTTTTTTATTAGAATGGGTTGATTAGGTTATGAGTTGTGTGTATTCAAATTTCTTTTCTATGTTAATCAATGATATTTGTCAACTCTTTTTTTAATTTCAAAAGAGCTTAGAAAAGGATATGATTTATCTCCTTATTCTTATTCTAATGGAAGAGGGTTTAGGTCATTTATTGAAGAAACATAAAGATTGGGGTCTCATTCAAGGATGATTTTGGACTCAAAAATATTGACTCTCAATCCCATTTTCAGCTTGTGGATGACAATACCTTAAATAGGGATGGAAAAAAATTGAGAGGCTATCAGTTTTAGGAAAGCACTAGATATTTACTTATCTTCTTTTATCCAACAAATAAACGAGGATAAATTTAATTTTTCTTCTTCAATACTAAATCTTATTCAACATAGAATTGAAAATATCCTTCATTTTTAAATTGAAAACCTTCCCATAGATTTTCTAGGCACTCCCTTTTCTATTGGAATTCTTAAAGGAGACTAGTGGAAGACTATTTTGGATAGATTTCATACAAGGGTAAACCATTGGACCTTTTAGTGGTTATCCTTTATTGGATGATAATTGACAATTTTAAAATATATCTTGTAAGATCTTCCAATTTATAGGTTTTTAATTTTATTTACACCTAAGAGTTTCCTCAAGGAGTTTGATGCTCTTTCTAGAATATTATTATAGGTAAGGAATTTGGAAAATTATAAATGGATTCTTGCAAGTTAGGACATAAATTATAGGCTAAATTATTTATAGTACTTGGTATTATACATTCACATCTCAAATGTTAGGCTTTAGGACAAATTATACTAGAAATGGTGCAAAAATCCAAATGAACCTTGGGAAGTAATTCTCAATTCTAAGTACTTGGGAGGAGTGGTGGATGAGGAATTTATGTTGATGAAATTGATTGGGAAGAGTTCCATGATCTAGAATATTAATAAAAGGGAGCTTTTCTAATTAAGGAAGGGTTCTTCTAGATAACTAATAGGGGTAATGTTTTTTCATTTTGGAAGGATTCCTAGGATAACCATCTCCCTATTCTTTCTTCTTTTCCCTAGATTCAAATTTTTGTGATGTTTCTATGGAGGTAGGACAGTCCAAAGTTTCTATTTTTAAGTGCACTATTCCTATAGGGAGGTCCATAATTTGTTGATAGAGGAAGCCTTAAAGTTGAACTAGACATGGTTCTTTGGAGGATCGAGACACTATATTTTATTCTTATGAATTGACCTTGAAAACTCTTAGAGGATAGGGATGTACTTGTTCAGGGACATGACTCTAAAGAATTTTATTCAATAGCTTTTTGGTTATCTTTCTAGAGTAATAGAAAGAGATATATAGATTTGACTTGGTAGAGAAAAAAATTGGAATAAGTTTGGCTGGCCTAAGTGTAATTTTTTCACATGGTTGTTAAGTTAGAACAAATATCCCACCTAGAAATGCATCATAAAGAGGGGATTCCATGGGTCATCTTTCTACATTCTTTGTGGTAGTAGTGAAGAGTATACTAATAACCTTTTCTTTCAATTCCTTTTTCTATGGAGATTTGGAGCTTATGGTGGAATATTTGGAATAGATTTATTATTCATGATTCTTGTCTAATTTTAATCTTACAAGTTTGTCATAAGATAAATTTTAAGCTCAAAGAGACTGTAGAGGTTAAATTTAGTATGGATGAACCTCTTAACTCTTTTGATATGCACATCAATGTCAAGTGCTATCAACTCCCAAAAAACTCAATGCAGGTAAGGCTTGCATACAACTTAATGGATATTCGTATTCCTAATCAAGTAACCTATTGAGTTATGATGCACTATATTTATCTATTATCCCAAAGATGCATCTTATTGCTATGGTAGTGAGACTGTATGTACAACAATAGATTTCTAGGAATTATAATACTAGATTTGTGTATAGCAGAGAATTTCTAATTTTACAAATAATGGAAAGGAATCTATGTTGAAATAGAATATATCTTATAGACCATTTAACTAAATAGAAGCAACATAGTAATTTATGTAGGTTTGTGATGGATGTTAAAAATTAACTGATTTTGACTAAAATTAAGTAATACTAAACAAATTTTTTTTGATGAGGGGATGGCTTCGTTTTTGAGCTTTGTCGGCCGAGCCAGGGTGCCCGTGCCCTAGCTCGCTCTCTAGTCTCTGTCTGCAGGTGCATTGGGGGGGGTTTCTTTTCATGTTTTGGGCGAGGACGACACTTTGTGTGCCCTTTCTTATGTGTTTTCCTTCATTACTGTGCAGTGGGGGAGTTTTGAGCTTGTCGTGGGGTGTGGGCCAGTGTTTTCTTTGCTTGGGGTGGTGTGGGGGTGTGGTTTGGTGTGCCCTAATTCAAGGAAGCTTTTTCAATCTTTTTGGCCCGTGTGGGGCTTTGTTCGCTAGGTGTGGAGTGTAGGGTTTGTTGTGTAGCTCCGTCTGTTCCCTTGGGACGTGTGTAGTCTCATTCGGGGGTGGGGTTGTGCCTTTATCTGCTACTTCTTTTGTGTTTTGGGGGGTTGTGGTTGGAGCCAGTGGGTCCTTGCTAACTCTTGTGCAAGTTGGTGTCCTTGTTCTCTTGTCCTACGGGATTGCATGCTCATTTGTTGTTTTGTTCCGAACTCATGTCACAAGGGGAATCATCTAGGGCTACACCCTCAATGGATTTCCATTTTTCCTTTGGCTCAAAACCATCGGCACAAGGGGCGAAGGTTTTTGATAATAACTTGTTTGATCCAGATCAGGAGATGAAAGATTTTGGGTTGTCTGGGGGCCCTAAGATCACAAAAGTTAATGGTTGTTTGGAAAGATGTAAAGAGAGACCGAAGTTGGTTATCTCGATGGAGATGTTGGATGACGATATTGAGTATTACTTGAAGCATTCCTTTTATTGAAAGTTTATGGGTTTGAGAGTCTCGTTGCAGTTTTTGGAATCCTGGGCTCAGAGGACCTGGCTGTCGGAAGGTGAGATGGAGATTAGACTCATGGTGAATAACTACTTTATGGTCTCCTTTGACTGCATGAAGGATCGTAATAGGATTTTTGAGGGGGGTCCCTATTTTTACAACCAAATTGGCTTGTTTATGAAGCCATGGTATGCAGGTTTCAATCTGACTGAGGAGCTCCCGACTAGGGTCCCAGTTTGGGTTTGACTTCCATGGTTCCCAGTTGAATGATGGCATGAGGATGTGCTGCATTTGGTAGCTTCAATGCTTAGAAAACATGTTGGGTCTTCAAAACAGATGCAATTTAAAAAGGTAATGACTTTTTCCTGTATTTGTGTAGAAATTGATTTAAGCAAGCCATTGCCAGATTCTGTGGAAGTGAGTGCAGGATCGTATACTTGGGTGCAACAGTTGGACTATGAAACTCTTCGTTTTTGATGTAGATTTTGTCATGAATATGGTCACTTGCTGCGTAGATGCCCTAAGGCTAAGCCGATGGTTCCCTAGTCCTCTCAACCTCCTCATAATCCACCTAGGGTTGATAGGCGGAAGGCGCCTATTCCAGGTGGAGAGGGTACTAGGGAGGATGGTTTTACCCCTATCAAAGCTCAAAATAGGAACCAAGGGCTGAAGAGGACCATGGGGGATAGGCAGGAGGATGGATCTTTTAACAGGTTTGAGGTCCTTGAGGATCTCATTCAACAGGAAGTGAATCTAGGTTTGGTGAATCTTGATTAGGGTACTTTGGGTATAGGAAAAGATGGGCCTTCCTTGGAGGTTGTGCAGGTTGTGCAAGATATGAATGTTGGGCTAATGGACACAAATCAACAGTTGACAGACCAGGTTGCGCAAGATCCTTCTACTGGTGTTCTAAAGATTGGGAAAGTTGGTTCTTCTCTACCTATTAAGGCTGGTGTTGAAGTTGGTAAGAGCTCTTTGTCATCTCCTTGCATGGGTATTCTGCAAAAGGAACCAAAGAAGGGGGTCGATGAGAAGAGCTCCAAGTTGGGTAGGAAGAAGGATACTAAGAAGATTAAGTCAACTGGGGAAACTTTGGTGGAGTCAGGGGTAGTCAAGACCCTGGATTCGCATTTCTCGTGTCCCCAGAAATGATTGTTTTATCTTGGAATGTAAGGGGCTTGAATAGTGGCCCTCGACAAAAAGTTGTTCGTGAGTTGGTTAGAAATCATTCTCTTGATATCCTTTTTCTTCAGGAAACTAAATTATTTGTGGAAAATATGTTGAATTTGGTCCCTAAGCTGTGGAAGTTTGGTGAGTGTCAGTGTATTGGTGCTCAGGGTGCATCTGGGGGGGTGGCTTGCCTATGGAACCCTTAGAGGGTCTACCCTCTCTAGTGGGTGTCATCTAGATCTTCTATTTCCTTCGAGGCCATGTGCTTTGTGACTGGAGAGTGTGTTCTCCTCTCTAATGTGTATGCGCCCGTCGAGTATCAGGGTAAGCAACTTTTATGGTCTCATCTTCATTTTTTTCACAGCCTTGTGCCTTTCCATCCTTGGATCTTGGCTGGGGACTTCAATGCTATCGTGGAGCTGTCTGAGAAACAGGGTGGAATTGCTAGGTTGGAGCCTTTCACGTTGCTTCTCAGGGATTGCATTTCAAATTTAAATCGTATTGATGTTCATCCCAGTAATGGCCGCTTCACATGGAAAAATAGGAGTATTGGTGTGGAATGTGTCGCAGAGAGGTTGGATCGGTTCCTGGTCTCCTATTTTTGGGTTGGTGACCTTTGGTCTACATCCTTCGAGATTTTGGATTGGCGGGGCTCGGACCACTGGCCCATCAAGCTTAGCATTCTTTTTGCTCAGGTGCCTCGCACTCCTTCTTTCAAATTCCAACTTATGTGGCTATGGGATGCCTCTCTCTATGACCAGATGATTATGTGGTGGAGGATTTGTAAACTTGCTTTTAGTACCGCAATGTATACTTCTGTCAAGCTTCTTCAATTTGTCAAGTATCAACTTAAAAGGTGGAACAGGAGATCTTTTGGTAATATTTTTCATGTAAAGGCTGCCCCTCAAGAGGAATTGAATAGTATTACGCATTTGATTCGTGAAAATAGGGTTTCTGAGGATCTTTTAAAAGAGGAAGCTAGGACTCTGAAGATGGTGGAGGAATGTGAATTACGTGAGGAGATTTACTGGAAGCAAAAGGCTCAAGTTGAGTGGCTCTAGGAAGGGGACAAAAATATTGCCCTTTTCTTTAACTCTATGAAGGCTAGGAGACACGGTAATTCCATTTCTATTTTGGTTAATGGCAGAGAGGATCATCTTGTTTCATTTCAGGAAATTGCTGAAGAGGCTTCACATTATTTTGAGGCCCTATTCAGAGAGGATCCGCATGGGGGTTCGGCTGAGGAGGAACAGATGCTATCTTGTGTCCCTCAGTTGGTTTCCAGGGAGGTGAATGAGCATTTGATGAGGGAAATTTCTTTAGAGGATTTGGATGAGATTGTGTTTCAAATGAAGAAGGGGAAAGCACCTGGTCCTGACAGTTTCCCAATTGAATTTTTCCAAGAATTTTGGGATATCATAAAGATGGATCTCCTGGCAGTTGTTCAAGAGTCCCGATGAAATAAGCAGATGTTGAGAGCTCTCAATGCTACCTTCATCGCCCTCATTCCCAAATGTGAAGGGGCTGATAGATTGAATCAGTTTCATCCTATTTCCCTTTGCAATGTGACTTATAAAATTATTTCAAAGTTACTGGCTGAATGGCTAAAGAAGCGGCTTAATGTGTTGATTTCAGAGGAACAAAGTGGTTTTGTTGCAGTCGGTAGATTTTGGATGGGGTTGTTATTGCTACTGAGACTATCCACTCCATGGCTAGTTCAAATGAGAAGGCTATGTTCATTAAGTTGGATATGGCTAAGGCCTATGACTGGGTTCGATGGTCCTTCTTGCAGAAAATCTTGGGTGCTTTTGGATTTAGTGAAGAGTGGATCCATTGGGTCATGAGTTTGTTTCATCAGTATCCTTCTCAGTGTTGATTAATGGTGATCATTCGGAGCTCTTCGGAGCTTCAAGGGGTTTACGTCAAGGGGACCCTCTTTCCCCGTATTTATTTTTGCTTCTTGCTGAAGGTCTTGGGTGGCTATTGAAGAGAAATGTTGAGGTTGGCACCATTCAGGGTTGGCAGTGGGGTGGAGATTTGCCTCCGCAGTCTCACTTATAATTTGTTGATGATATGACTTTGATGGGAATGGCTACTATTAGGGAGGCTACTGCTTTGAGGCAAGTGTTGGATGTTTACTTGGTGGCTTCAGGGCAACTAATCAATGAGGATAAATCCTCCATCTTCTTCTTCAATATGCCGGGCCCCATTCAGCAAAGAATTGCTAATATTTTGAGATTTCAGATAGGGGTTCTCCCTTTTAATTATTTGGGTATTCCAATCTCTGTTGGTCGTCTTCCCAAAGGTTCCTGGTAGAATGTTATTGATAAGTTTCATGCGAAAGTCACTCATTGGACACACAGATGGTTGTCTTTTGCTGGACAGGTTCAGCTTCTTAAATCTGTTGTGCAGGCTCTCCCTATCTACAGGTGTATGCTTCAGGTGGCTCCAGTGGGTTTTCTTGGGGAGTTGGATTCTCTTGAGAGGCAATTCTTATGGGTTGGCTGCCTATCCTCCTCCAAGTGGAGCTTGGTCAGGTGGGAGGAGGTGTGTAGTCCTAAGCAGTTTGGTGGATTGGGTCTTCGCCAGTCAACTTTGTTTGGAGTCGTTGTGGCTGCTAAGCTTTTTTGGAGATGGTGCATGGAACAGGACCAGTTGTGGGCCAGGATACTATCTCATAAGTATCTTCCAGGTATCTATCATCATGATATTTCTAGGTACCCTCTTGAGGGGAAAGGTTCGATGATTTGGAGCACTCTCCAAAAGGGTGCAAAGCTAATTAAGGATGGTTTATTCTGGATTTTCCGAAGGGGTTCAGAAGCTCTTTTTTGGTCGGACTCCTGGGATGGCTTTCCTCCTCTCACCTCTCAGTTTCCTCACCTGCTTCCTTTGAATCAGAGATTTCTCGAGGCTGGGTGGTCTCGGGTAAGTGACTTTAAGTCCTTATCCTTCAATGGTCCGTTGGAGGTGGTTCGTTGGAAGGATCCCACAGAGTGGCCTATTTTGGGGATGGAGGAAAGCAGTGCTGAACTTAATACTATTCTTTGTAATAGGAAATGTAGTGCTCTTCAAGAAGAGGATATCCTCGCTTGGATACACAATCCCAAGGGGAGCTACTCCATTGCTTGTGGTTATCAAGTGTTATTGGATTAGAAGTTGGCTAGGGTGGAGGTTCAGTGGTGGAAGAGGGTTTGGAATTGGCTTTCGTGGCCAAAATGTAATTGCTTTGTCTGGAATTTGGTGTGGAATAGGTGCTTGACCGGGGATAATATTCGTAAGCGTGGATTCCAGGGGCCTTCCGCTTGCGTTCTCTGTGGGAAAGAGGAGGAAGATTCCTTGCACTTGTTTTTTTGATGTCCCTTTGTTGTGCAACTTTGGCATTGGTGGTGGAGGATTTGGAAGCAACCTTGTGTTCATGCCTCTTCATTGGTGGAGTTCTGGGATAGCTTGGGAAGACCTCCATCATTGGCCTCCTTCTTGCAGGATGTGTGGTATGTTGGGCCTACCTTTATTCTTTGGCAGTGTGATACCTTGATATTTATACTGCTCTAAATGTGTAAAACAACTAAGAAACGTGAAATGACAAAATACCAAGGACACCTCAAGATTAGCCAAAAGAGTGGTTCAACGAAAAGGAATGCAAATAAGATAAAATACAAACACTTTTACCTCCCTTGTTGTTGATACCTCTTTGATTGGCCCTTGCTTGTATTGGTTGTGTGCTCCTTAGATGATTGCTTGAATGTCTAAATGCAAGATTGTAGGTGCAAGATGATTAACAAAGATGGCTAAATGATGGCAAAAGGATTGAGAGTTCAAATGGACAGCATGTAGTTATGAGAGTGCAAAGTGTTGGAAATGCCCTTGAGGGGGGGTATTTATAGGAGAATTTGAATTCTCTAGAGAATTCCACGGTCAAGATTGCTCCAACAAGGCCAAGATGAAGGGCTATGGTGGGTTGAGAACCCACAAGCCCTCACATCTTGACATGTGGAGGGTGAAGTGGACAAGGGGATGTGAGGTGGAGATGAGTTGTCAAGAAGGTACATATTTGATACCTTGATATTTATACTTCTAAATGTGTAAAACAACTAAGAAACGTGAAATGACAAAATACCAAGGACACCTCAAGATTAGCCAAAAGAGTGGTTCAACGAAAAGGAATGCAAATAAGATAAAACACAAACACTTTTACCTCCCTTGTTGTTGATACCTCTTTGATTGGCCCTTGCTTGGATTGGTTGTGTGCTCCTTAGATGATTGCTTGAATGTCTAAATGCAAGATTGGAGGTGCAAATGATTAACAAAGATGGCTAGATGATGGCAAAGGATTGAGGATTCAAATGGACAGCATATAGTTGCTCAAATCTAAAGTGTTCGGGAAAGCAAATGGGCAGCATGTAGTTATGAGAATGCAAAGTGTTGAGAAAGAAAATTGGCAGCATAAGGTTGCTCCAAATGAAAGATGTTTAAAATGCCCTTGAGGAGGGGGTATTTATAGGAGAATTTGAATTCTCTAGAGAATTCAATGGTCAAGATTGCTCCAACAAGGCCAAGATGAAGGGCTATGGTGGGTTGAGAACCCACAAGCCCTCACATCTTGACATGTGGAGGGTGAAGTGGACAAGAGGATGTGAGATGGAAATGAGTTGTCAAGGAGGTACATGAGGTGGAAAAGGACATGCACCTTGGGGAGTGAGGAGATTTCCACAAAAAGAGATTTCTTGTTCCCAAGTGGGAGTGAAAAAGACATTTGAGGAATTTTGGAATTCCTCAAAAATCTACATGGGAAAAGGAAAGGTGGTTGGGGATATAAATGTGAATTAAAAATTCACATTCCTAGGATGATCTAAAGGGTAAAAGATGGGCTCCAAAAAGGTGGGACTTGGTCACATGTGGAGATTGTGACAAGTCCAAGGTTGGTCACATGTGGAGATTATGACAAGTCCAAGGTTCTAGAAGCCTTGGAAGGATGGAATGTGAATTAAAAATTCACATATAAAAGAGAGGAATCTAGGAAGAATAAAAAGGAATTAAAAATTCCTTGGAGAATGATTAGGCTTAATTAATCAGTAATTAGAGGATAATTAGGGGCTAATTAGGATTAAAAGCCAACTTGCAAAAGTTGGAGGATGTGACACATCCTAATCAAGGATTAGGCATGTGCACATCCTTAATGAAGAGATTAGGAAATTGATTAGGATTAGATGAAAATGACATGTGAGGAATTAAATAAATGTAATATTTATTTAATTTATTTGATGAAAAAGGATTAAGGAGGGTAAGGTATTTAATTATTAATTAAATACCTTAGGATAGAATTAAAGATATTAATTAAATAATAGTAATATTACTTAATTAACTCGGATAAGAGGATGTTTAGATGAAAAGTGATAAATTTGGATAAATTAAGTGTCCAAATTTAGATGTCTACATTTTGCCCCTCTTTGAGATGGTGTTACGAAGTAGCATCATTTCAAAGAATATTAAAATATAGAACCTAGAAGAAGATGGTTAGATTGGAAAAGATGCCCCAATCATCCAAAGGAGTGACTAGGAAGGGAAAAAGAAAATGATGAAAATTAGGGATGAAGGATGCCCCCTCGAGAGGACATGCGGGTTGAAGAGAACACGTGTGTGCTCTCAAATAGATGATGAGGGATGGGTAAGAGAGTAAGTGATATGGAAATGGATGAAGCACAAATGGATTTGAGGACAAAAGGTGATGTTGCCCCAGTCAAGGTACAAGCCAAAATGGGTTGATGATGGATGGAGGGTTGTCAATGAGGGAATTAAAGATCCCAAAACAACATGAGGATAGGGAAGGATACATCCCACTGAGTGGTATTGATGAGGGAAGGATACATCCCAAAACACCACTAAAGGATAGGGAAGAACACCTCCCGATGATGATGATGAAAGTGTTGTTGATAAGGGAAGGATACATCCCAAAACAACACCAAAGGGATAGGGAAGAATACCTCCCGATGATGATGATGAAAGTGTTGTTGATGAGAGAAGGATACATCCCAAAACAACACCAAAGGGATAGGGAAGGATACTAATGGATGATCAAGGCTGGTAACAAGACTGAGGATATGATTAGATGATTCAGGCTAAGTGGAATGAATGGGGATTGGATAGTGATGTGAGATAAGGATGAAGGAGGAATGGATGGGGGGATACATGCAAGATGATAGAATAGAAAATGAAATGCAATCCTAATGCAATTTGCGATCTTCGGAGCACTAATTTTTGCTATAGCATAAGACACCAAGTGCCAGGGTATGTGGAACCAAGGCGAATTAGTGTCTAATGCATAAAACAAACACAACAAACAAGAAGGCTACCCCAACACCCCAAAGTCACAAAGACCTTGGTCGGACCCGGTATTGAGATAACCACAAGCACAAAAGGATGCCCCAGCATAACACAAGACCTCAGGGATCTTGGTGGGTACTACGTGGGACAACCAAGAAGACAAAAATAGATATAAAAAGATCAAGATATGCCCCTATGTTGACCAATCAAAACACACCATAATATGATGGATCATGGCAGCCTTGACAAGTGATGATAGGGAGCTCAAATGATAAACAAAATCCAAAAGCATCAAAAGATCGCAATCAATTTCAAATGTCCTTTGCCATAGGATCAAGGGGATAGATGGGATTGATGAGGTCTGTTAGGAAGGATGCATCCTGTTGAGACCAAAGATGATGGATACAAAACTAAAAGATCGTTATGACGTGAGATGTTCAAAATTGATTGGATCTCATGATACCAGTGGATATCGTTTGTTAAGAACCAGCCAGATGAGGGCATAGCTTGACGACACGACACAAGAGAGACAAGTCATAAGACTAACGCCACCTAAAGACCTAGGGGCTCAGGGGCCGATCAAAGATTGGCCTTGCCTACGTGAAAGCGCAGAGCCCTCGTAGTTCAGTGAAAGGTGGATGACTGACCAAGATGGAGACCTTGATGGATGGTAAAGATAGGATGGACAAAAGGAGAAAGACCCATGATAGATGATAGAAGAGCAAAGTGGACAATGAAGATCGATGATGGAACCCCGGTGGATCAAATGATCGACCTTGCCTACGTGAAAGCACAGGGGCAACGTAGTTGACAAGACCAAAGGCAAACAATGGATAAATGATGATAAGATGATTGGATAAGTGGATAAAAAGGTGGGACCGATACGACAAGATAGGATAGACCTGTTGGATTGGATAGGATGATGATGATCGAGATAAAGCTCAGGGATGGGATAGTTATCCAAAGCATTAAAATGACTTAGGAGGATGATATGATAGATAGATGAGTGATGAAAAGTGATAAGAGATTGGAAAGATGTGCAAGAGAAGCTGGGGTGATGATGACAGATAAATGGCATTGGGTTGCATGGGGGAGGCCTATAGCCAGATACCAATGACAAGGGATTGTGAGATGGGATGAGATGGGATGAGGATAAAGAGGAAAGAATGGATAGAGATATAGGGATGGGGATGGGAGGGATTGTTTGGATGGATAGGAATATAAGATTGGGAGATGAAAGGGATGCTAGGATAGATGGAGAGATGGAAGGGATGCTAGGATAGATGGGGGAGATGGAAGGGATGCTATGATAGATGGATAGGGACAAAAGGATTGGGATATGAAAGGGATGCTAGGATAGAGGGATCTGAAGACAAGGATGGGCTGGATGGAAGGGATGTTATGATAGATGATTTCTCCAAATATGTCACAAAGGAAGCAGATGCCCCCACTCTAGATATGTGATATGATGAGGCATGAGGGCCGTAAGATGAGTGGATGATAAGATAAAGGAGATAACTGAAGGAGGACAGGATGGGTGACCAAGGAATATGATAGAGCATGGATGAAGGGAATGTATACCAATAGGTGTCCAAAGCATGCATAGATAGGTGCCCCTATTTTGATCAAGATCACAAGAAGGATGGAGGGATGGGAGATAAATGAGATATGATGGTAGGATGCGGAAGATAGGTGGGATGGGGGGATTTATGAAGAGGACAGATAACAGGAAGATGGGTGCATAGTTGGAAGCATAGCGGATGGAGGAATACATATTAGGAAGTTGCCCCCAAGTGGAGATGGGGATTCACATGGCCTTTGTTGCAGGTTTTAAATGTATTTACTTATCCAAGGCGCTTGTTTGCCAAGTTTTCACCATTGGATGAATTATTTCTCTTTACTTCTTTTTTTTTTGACTTTTTGGATGTCATGCAGAAGGAGATGGGTAAGGATAAGGAAGTGGATAAGAAGATTTAGAAGACATGTAATAAGGATCAAGGTGTTAAGAGCCCATGTTTGAAGTGACTGTTGGATGTTGGTACAACCTTATTAGGCTAAATGGATTATGCATGAGGGTGAATTAGAGGGATTTGATGGGGTTGATACATGGGATAATGGATGGGATGCTGGAAAGGGTATGGATAGAATGAAGGGGTGGATATGTGATGGGGAGATGTGTTCAGGACCAACATTAGCACATGTGGTGGTGGATGTGGAAAGATAATAGGATTGATGGATGGAGAATGTGGGGATAATGGAGGAGATGGAATGGTGAATTTCGGGACATAAGGACCCAAAACAGACTTAGGAGATGAAAGGGGTGTATGATTAGCTTTTGGATTAGCGACTTTGGATGTTCTTACAAAAAAAAATTGTGATGGCATTGCATCTTTTTTCTTTGGGATCCACACGGTTTTGATCTTTGCTTTGGTGGGCCTTTGCGGCCTATAGATTTGATTTGGATTTTGGATTTGGTTTTGCTTTGCTTTAACATGTCTTTTAGAAGGGACATGGGAAGCTTTTGATTCATGTGGATGTTTAGATTGATGCATTTTTTCTTTAACAGCCAAAGTGCTTTTAGTAGCAATGGGATGGGTGTGAGGAAATGGATGATGTGGAGTGATGGGGGTAGGAGTATGGGGATTATGTGTAGATGGAGGATGTTTAGGTAAGTGCCTTTGTTGATCCTGACTATGGGGTATGTGAGAGGGATGTTTATGATAGATGAGATGGATAGGGGATGAATGGATGAAGGGATGGATAGGATGAGATGGAGGAGGTGATTTTGGGATATAGGGGCCCAAAATAGATGTAGGACCTGGGGGAAACATGGGCATGGTAGATGGAGGATTGGAGATGGTAGATGGAGGGACGTAAGGACCCAAAATGGATGGAGCAGATGAAGGAGGAAGATGGACGGTTGTTTTGAGGTGATACGATAGAGGAGGAGGGATGGCCACATATGATCTAGTGGGATGATGGGAAGAGCCGATATTTCTTTTGGAAAAGGCTCGTTGAGGACGTCTAGAGGTTGTACCAACATCTTTGGATTGTGATTCATGAGTAGTACATCCAAGACCTTGCGGATACAAATATTCTTTAGCTTGGATGGGCTCTATAATACCTTGCTCATGAAGGCCTAAACCTTTTCCTTGATAGTTCATTCCCTTGAGTATTCGATCTAGGACGGGATTTTTGTTATTCTGAAAACATGATGCGAGTCCATTATTAGGTGGAAGAGGAGAGTTGGTGTATATGCTTTGTTTTTCTTCTGCGAGGAGACCACCATGGAGGAATGTGAGAGGACCAAGGGGATATGCAAGTAGTGTGGGGATAGCATTTTTAGGTGATGATGGGGGATCATGAGAAGGAGATGATGGGATAGCAACATTAGGAGAGGGAGTAAGGGCCATGATAGGATCTAGATTTGTGGTAGTAGGCTCATGCGATGGAGATGGAGATGGAGCAGTGGAAGCTTGAATGACAAGGGGATCATGGGATGGAATTGATGGGGGACTATGATCTTGAGGTGGACTAGATGGGATGGTGGGATCTTGATTTGGAGAAGGGGATATGTTGGCATGCTTTGGATTAGAATCTTGGCATGACTCATTGTGTGCGGAAGGCATGGTAATGGAGTCTTGTTGGGACTCTTCAAGTGGGGAAGATGGAGGGCTGGAAGATTCATGAGATTCGTTGGAATCAATTTTGGTGCTACTAGGAGTGGGAAGAGTGGATTGGATTTGGGTGGATCTAGGAGTAGAGGGAGTGGATTGGAATTGGGCTCTTCGATGGATTCGTGGTTCTTAGGGGTAGGAGATGGGGGTTCAATGGATTTAGTGGGTTCAATGGTTTCAATGGTTTGATGGGTGCTAGGGGTGGTAACATCAATAATAGGTGTGGTATGGAGAAGGGTCTCATAACTAGTGACCGTGGATGATGGATCTAGATGGCATGGTTCCACGACTTCAAGATGTGGAGTTGGGGATGGCTTCTTTGTAATGAGTCCTTGGAGAACTTCTGAAATGAGAGACTTGCATATGGTTGGCTTAGCTGGGGTGGTAGAAAGGGATGAGGGATTATGGATTGGTGGACTGGGGTTAGATGGAGAATGGGAGAATGGTGGGAGGATGGATGGATGGAGGGAAGGAGGATATGGATGGAGGAGTAGATGGATAAGGGGAATGAAGAGGGGACATGGAATTGTGGACAAGACAAGAGGATATAGGTGGTGTAGTGGTACAAGGGATGTGGGGGATGGATTATAATGGTATGGATGGATGAGGATGGATGGATTAAGGTAAAAGGGTGTGGATGTAGGATTAGTATAGGAAGATTGGGAAAGAGGATTACGATAGGGGGACATGGATGGGAAATTGTAATAAGAGTATTGGGATGGAAAATTAGGATAAGAGGATGTAGATGTTGTATAAGAGGATGATGTAGATGAAGGACATGACAAATATGGGGATGAAGAAGATACTGGATATCCATTGTCAAAGGTGGAATAAGGAGCATGATTAGGCATGGATGAAGGCATAATAGGATAACTAGAAGGGGTGATTGGATTGTGGAAAGTTGGTGGAGAGATCTTACTAGTGACAATAGCATCAAGGGGATCTACATCATATTCTTCTTGATCGACAAGACTTTTGTTATCGTCGTCCACGTAATTAAGGTTTCCCTTGACTACTATTGATGGAGGATGAGGATTCATGATGGTGAAAGGATAAAAAGGATGGATAAAAGATTTTGGATGGGAACGGATTAAAGCTCAAATCAGGATTTTGGTCAAGTTCAGTATCAGGATTGGACAAAAGCTCAAATTAGGATGATTGGATGGGATTCGGTAGATAGATGATTGGATCGGGTAGATGATTTGATGAATTTGATTAAAGTACTAGATCGGTTTGATTGGATAGGATAAAATGATTAGACGATGTTGATTGGATAATTATGATTGGATGAACTTGATCAGATTGGTGTGCTTGGATTGATTAGATGATCAGAGGAATGGATTTGTTTGATTAGATAAGAAGAAATAAAAGGTACCACTATATAGAGCTTGAAAAATTAAGCAATTTTAGTTTTTGAACAAAGTTGATTCGATGTACGGTTTGTAAATGGTGGCCCCGGGAAGTTAGGGGCGTGTCCACCCCGCGATGCGGGGCGTGGCCGCCCTAGGATGGTCAAATTATTGATAGGAGAAAATGGAAGGTACCACTAGATAGAGCTTGAAAAATTAAGCAACTTTGGTTTTTGAATGAAGTTGATTCGACGTACGGTTTGTAAATGACAGCCCCAGGAAGTTAGGGGCGTGTCCACCTTGCGATGCGGGGCGTGGCCGCCCTGGGATGGTCAAATTTTTGATATAAGGAAATGGAAGGTACCACTAGGTAGAGATTGAAAAACTAAGCAACTTTTATTTTTGAACGAAGTTGATTCGATGTATGGTTTGTAAATGATGGGCCTGGGAAGCTAGGGGCGTGTCCACCCTGCGATGTGGGGCGTGGCCGCCCTGGGATGGTCAAATTTTTGATAGAAGGAAATAGAAGGTACCACTGGGTAGAGCTTGAAAAACTAAGCAACTTTGGTTTTTGAACGAAGTTGATTCGATGTACGGTTTGTAAATGATGGGCCCGGGAAGCTAGGGGCGTGTCCACCCTGCGATGCGGGGCATGGCCGCCCTGGGATGGTCAAATTTTTGATAGAAAGAAATGGAAGGTACCACTGGATAGAGCTTGAAAAAAATAAGCAATTTTTGTTTTTGAACGAAGTTGATTCGATGTACGATTTGTAAATGATGGGCCCAGGAAGTTAAAGGGGTGTAGTCAACATTCTGCAGTAAAATCAGGGGCGTAGATAGCTTTCTGCAGCAAATCAGGGGCATTTCCAGCAAAATCAGGGGCGTAGACAGCTTTCTGCAGTAAATCAGGGGCGTTTCTAGCAAAATCAAGGGTGTTTCCAACAAAATCAGGGGCGTAGACAGCTTTCTGTAGTAAATCAGGGGAGTTTCCAACAAAATCAGGGGCATAGACAATTTTCTGCAGTAAATTAGGGGCGTTTCCAACAAAATCAGGGGTGTAGACAACTTTCTACAGTAAATCAAGGGTGTTTTCAGCAAAATTAGGGGCGTAGACAGCTTTCTGCAGTAAATTAGGGGCGTTACCGCGTTTCTGCAGGGGCGCTACCACGTTTCTGCGGGGGCGCTACTGCGCTTCTGTAGGGGTGCTACCGTCTTTCTGCATAGGGCGCTACCGCGTTTCTGCGTGGGGCGCTACCACATTTCTGCGTAGGGCGCTACCGCCTTTCTGCAGGGGCGCTACCGCGTTTCTACGTGGGGCACTACCGTGTTTCTGCGTAGGGAGCTACCACCTTTCTGCGTGGGGCGATACTGCATTTCTGCGTAGGGCGCTACCACGTTTCTGCAGGGACAAAGCTTGATTTTTGATGGCAAAGGCTATGGCAAGGACACAAAATGATAAAACAAGTCCAAAGTATCAAAAATTTGACAGATTTTTCATGAGATAACACCTCAAGCAAGCACAATCCTATGATTAATATTACAGGTATGGCAAGGAAAAGTCTTAATCTAGGATGCACAAGGCTTCTAGGGAGTCCTCGATATACTCTCGGTACATGAGGCACAACCGTGAACACCAGTCCGTCACAAGCGTGAGTCGGGAACCCCAGCGAGATACTGAAAGGCTCGGACCAACTCTTCACGTCTATCTAGGTATCACCCTAGCTTCGATGCTCCGCCAATTACGATACAACTGAATTGGGGTACAACTTTCGTTCTCCCCCCTTTATATACCCCGCCGGTACACATGGTTGGAATCGTCCCTTGGGGTGATGAAATCCCCAAGCAGGTCCTACTAAAAGGAAGACACTAACTGTTTCCAACTACTCCCCAGGCTCACACGAAGTGCAAGGGGAAAGTGAAAACAAATCAATGCCCCCTTGGGTAACACAAAAGTAAACAACCACAACGAACAATGAGGTTTAATCCCTCTAATTAGACTATGTTTGAGAATAGCGAAGATAATTTTTGAAAGTTTGATTATGTAGATGACCCTGCAAACAAATGTTAGTTGTCCTCTTTTTCGTCTTTGGTCAAATTTCGCCACAATATGTTGCAAAACGTTAGTGCAAAACAACAATATTCTTGCCAGAACAACGTTAGAGAGTTATCATGTGAAAATAGCAAAAAATAGAGCAAAAACAAAGTCAAAACGCCTATTTTACCTTCTAAACTGTGTTGTTTTGGGGCGTTACCGCGTTTCTGCGTGGGGTGCTACCGCGTTTATGTGTAGGGCGCTACCGCCTTTCTGCGTAGGGCGCTACTGCGTTTCTGCGTAGGGCGCTACTGCGTTTCTGCGTGGGGTGCTACCACCTTTCTGCGTAGGGCGCTACTACATTTCTGCGTGGGGCGCTACCACCTTTCTGCATGGGGTGCTACCGCGTTTCTGCAGGGGCGCTACCGCCTTTCTGCGTGGGGCGCTACCGCCTTTCTGCGTAGGGCGCTACCACCTTTCTGCAGTAAACTTTGTCAGATTTTTAAGAAAAAAGGAAAGTTGTGCCCCTCCCACCGCAAGAAAAATGTTAGCAAATCCCTCTAAATATGTCCCTAATCACAGCAAATGTGTTAGAAGGAATAAAACTTTCAAATGTGGGGCGCTACCGCCTTTTTGTAGTGGCCAAGAGGGCGCTGCCGCCTTTCTACGGTAAACTTTGTTAGATTTTTAAGAAAAAAGAAAAGTTGTGCCCCTCCCACTGCAAGAAAAGTGTTAGAAAAACCTTCTAAATATGTCCCTAATCACAGCAAATGTGTTAGAAGGAATATAACTTTCAGATGTGGGGTGCTACCACCTTTTTGTAGTGGCCAAGAGGGCGCTGCCACCTTTCTATGGTAAACTTTGTTAGATTTTTAAGAAAAAAGAAAAGTTGTGCCCCTCCCATTGCAAGAAAAGTGTTAGAAAAACCTTCTAAATATATCCCTAATCACATCAAATGTGTTAGAAAGAATAAAACTTTCAAATGTAGGGTTCTACCGCCTTTTTGTAGTGGCTAAGAGGGCGCTGCCACCATTCTGTGGTAAACTTTGTTAGATTTTTAAGAAAAAATGAAAGTTGTGCCCCTCCCACTGCAAGAAAAGTGTTAGAAAAACCTTCTAAATATGTCCCTAATCACAACAAATGTGTTAGAAGAAATAAAACTTTCAGATGTGGGGCGCTACAGCCTTTTTGTAGTGGCTAAGAGGGTGCTGCCTCCATTCTGCGGTAAAATAGGGGCGCTGCCGCCTTTCTGCGAGTTTTTCCTGCAAAATCCTTAATCCAAAAGGAAAATTAAATGCAAGACCTGTTTGTGGGTCCCACCAGGCATGCCAGAAATGTGATACCTTGATATTTATACTGCTCTAAATGTGTAAAACAACTAAGAAACGTGAAATGATAAAATACCAAGGACACCTCAAGATTAGCCAAAAGAGTGGTTCAACGAAAAGGAACGCAAATAAGATAAAACACAAACACTTTTACCTCCCTTGTTGTTGATACCTCTCTGATTGACCCTTGCTTGGATTGGTTGTGTGCTCCTTAGATGATTGCTTGAATGTCTAAATGCAAGATTGTAGGTGCAAGATGATTAATAAAGATGGCTAAATGATGGCAAAATGATTGAGAGTTCAAATGGACAGCATGTAGTTATGAGAGTGCAAAGTGTTGGAAATGCCCTTGAGGGGGGGTATTTATAGGAGAATTTGAATTTTCTAGAGAATTCCACGGTCAAGATTGCTCCAACAAGGCCAAGATGAAGGGCTATGGTGGGTTGAGAACTCACAAGCCCTCACATCTTGACATGTGGAGGGTGAAGTGGACAAGGGGATGTGAGGTGGAGATGAGTTGTCAAGAAGGTACATGAGGTGGAAAACAACTAAGAAACGTGATACCTTGATATTTATACTGTTCTAAATGTGTAAAACAACTAAGAAACGTGAAATGACAAAATACCAAGGACACCTCAAGATTAGCCAAAAGAGTGGTTCAACGAAAAGGAATGCAAATAAGATAAAACACAAACACTTTTACCTCCCTTGTTGTTGATACCTCTTTGATTGGCCCTTGCTTGGATTGGTTGTGTGCTCCTTAGATGATTGCTTGAATGTCTAAATGCAAGATTGGAGGTGCAAATGATTAACAAAGATGGCTAGATGATGGCAAAGGATTGAGGATTCAAATGGACAGCATATAGTTGCTCAAATCTAAAGTGTTCGGGAAAGCAAATGGGCAGCATGTAGTTATGAGAATGCAAAGTGTTGAGAAAGAAAATTGGCAGCATAAGGTTGCTCCAAATGAAAGATGTTTAAAATGCCCTTGAGGAGGGGGTATTTATAGGAGAATTTGAATTCTCTAGAGAATTCAATGGTCAAGATTGCTCCAACAAGGCCAAGATGAAGGACTATGGTGGGTTGAGAACCCACAAGCCCTCACATCTTGACATGTGGAGGGTGAAGTGGACAAGAGGATGTGAGATGGAAATGAGTTGTCAAGGAGGTACATGAGGTGGAAAAGGACATGCACCTTGGGGAGTGAGAAGATTTCCACAAAAAGAGATTTCTTGTTCCCAAGTGGGAGTGAAAAAGACATTTGAGGAATTTTGGAATTCCTCAAAAATCTACATGGGAAAAGGAAAGGTGTTTGGGGATATAAATGTGAATTAAATTCACATTCCTAGGATGATCTAAAGGGTAAAAGATGGGCTCCAAAAAGGTGGGACTTGGTCACATGTGGAGATTGTGACAAGTCCAAGGTTGGTCACATGTGGAGATTATGACAAGTCCAAGGTTCTAGAAGCCTTAGAAGGATGGAATGTGAATTAAAAATTCACATATAAAAGAGAGGAATCTAGGAAGAATAAAAAGGAATTAAAAATTCTTTGGAGAATGATTAGGCTTAATTGTCAGTAATTAGAGGATAATTAGGGGCTAATTAGGATTAAAAGCCAACTTGCAAAAGTTGGAGGATGTGACACATCCTAATCAAGGATTGGGCATGTGCACATCCTTAATGAAGAGATTAGGAAATTGATTAGGATTAGATGAAAATGACATGTGAGGAATTAAATAAATATAATATTTATTTAATTTATTTGATGAGAGGATTAAGGAGGGTAAGGTATTTAATTATTAATTAAATACCTTAGGGATTTAGCAGAATTAAAGATATTAATTAAATAATAGTAATATTACTTAATTAACTCGGATAAGAGGATGTTTAGATGAAAAGTGATAAATTTGGATAAATTAAGTGTCCAAATTTAGATGTCTACAGGCAGATCTGGCTTGAGCAGAATCGTAGGATTTTTTGTGGTGTTAGTCTGGGGGGGCAGCAAGTGTGGCTACGCATGTTAGGTATGATCCAGGAGTCGGTTGCTGCCATATGTAAAGTGGTGTTCCCCCTAGAGAAAGGGGATTTCGAGTTGGTGGATAGTCTGGGATTGCAGGGGATTTATTTTTCTTCTTCTATTGTTTCCAGAAGAGGCAGGCTTGGGAACAAGAGAGTGCAGAGGATGGGTAGATGGGGACCCCCTCCGGCTGGAGTTTTGAAGATCAATGCTGATGGTTCCTCTTGTGGTAATCCTAGGCTTGCAAGGATTGGTGGAGTGGGAAGGGATTTTGAGGGTTCCGTGATTTTTATTTTCTCTATCCATGAGGGGGAGGAGACGGTTAACCTTATGGAGGGTTTGGCGATCCTTTATGTTGTGGAATGAGCCCTTGCTTTGGGTTGGAAAAGGATTATTTGTGAAGCTGACTCTCAGGTCTTGATTAATCTATTGAACGCGTGGAAGTTGTCTGAGATTAATTGGCGATTAGCCTCTGTTGTCCAATAGATTCTTCAGGTTAGTGCTAGGATGGAGGTGGTTTCCTTTGTTCATATCCTGAGGGAGTGGAATCGGGTTGCTGACTATTTAGCTAAATGGGCTTCCGAGCAAGGTGCTGGTTGGAAGATCGAGGATTGGATGCATGTCTCCCCCGAGTTACGACAGGATTTAGTTTGGGTTTTTGAGGATGATAGAAGGATGTTCGAAGATAGTTGAGTTTGGTCTGGGACTTGGTCCCTCTTTCTTGATTGTAGTATTCTTTTCTGATATTTAGTAAAGTTTTACCCCTCTTTGTAAAAAAAAAAAGTAATACCAAACAAATCTAACTATGATTGTAAGATATTTGTATGCTTAAGGTAGTATCCAATCTATGTGGTTGGCTATGGAAGGATGCTAGGCCCATGTTATTAATATTCAAGAGAGTGGTGGCTGCGCCTATTTATATTTTTTGGAAGTTGGTTGGGATGATTTCAATATCTTTCCTGAATACCCAGATTCTTGTGAAGCTTAAGGGAGCTATCTCTGCTCCTCTCTTACTATCTTCACAGTTTGAGTAGTGGGGTTTTTGTCTTTGGGTGTGTGGAGAATTACCTATTGGTTTGAGTTATTTTGGTTGATTTTTGGGCTACTCTTTCAATCTTTCTTCATGTGCCAAGATCTCATGATGCTAAAGGATATTGTGTCTACCCTTTCTTCTAATTTTTTTTTTGGTTGGAATCTATATTTCAAGTCTTCTCTAGAGGTCATGGAGATTACTCCTATTAAGGGGGAGCCCTCTCCTATTGAGGTGGAGAGGGTGGTTGTAGGTGTGGTGAAAAAATATCTTCTCTCTTATTGGTTTCTATTGAGGTGGAGCTTGCAGGATTTGGAGAGGGGTGGCTTTGGTAGAAAGGGTCCTCATACTATCATCTCCTTTAGAGGGGAGCTCTCTCTTATAGAGGTGGAGCTTGAGATGGCTATCTAGGTGGATTGGTGCTGCAAGGTTATTGATGTTTCTTAGTGTTCAACTATGTTTTCTTACCCCTTCATTATTGAGAGGGGTTTGTTTATGTTGAAATTTCTAGTTATCATGGGTGTATTTCTACACCAATCTATTGGTTGTTTTTCTTGGCTTAGGTTTGGGTTTCTTGAGAATATATTTAGTTGTAGCCTAGTTGATGCAAGATCTTATTTTTATTAGCTAATGGGGTTTTAGGTCCCCGTCAAAACCTAGTTGTTAGGGTTTAAGTTCCCTTCAAAACCTGTTTGTTGTTTGCAACCCATTTTGTCTTGTTTATTTTTTATGATTGTTGTTGCTTGTTTGTTGATTATTTGTTGAATTTTTTTTTTGTAAGCAACATTCTTGATTTGGAAAGGGTTTCAAATCCCTTCAAAACCTTAATGTAATAGGTTTTGGGTCCCATCAAAACCTTCTTTTCCCCATAATAAAAAAACTAAAGAATAACGCTCCTTCTAGGACTTTCCAATACATGCGTAGAAAGAGAAAGTTATTTGAGTAATATGGAGATGAATAATTGGATAAATTTAATTCTTCACTATACTTGTTAGAGAGTAGGCATTATTCTCTCTTTGGACATCCTTCCTTTTTTTTAGGGAGATCCATCCTTATTTGTAGAGAAGATATTATTATTGTTGTATAGTTGTCATAAATCACGGGTTTTAGCTATAGGTGATTGTGCCTTTATCTGTAGGTAACTAGGACTTTGGCTATAGGTATGTTATTCTCAATTACTAAAAGAAAAATTTAGTCCATATAAAATCCTTACTATAAGATCATCATGTAGTAACGCAAATTGCATACCCTCACAATTTTACACTATGTTTCATGCCCACTTTGGAGTCCATTCCATTACTATTTGTGTAGGATCATTTCAACCCTTACATTATCTTTTCTCCCTCTCAAGGTACGTAGGAATCCTTTTTTAGGGTCACTTATTTATGACACTTGTTTTTCCCTCATTTTCTTCTTGTAACCTATCATTTTTAACGTAAATTATTTGGACACTAGCACCTATCATGGACATCTATGCATAGTGCTAGCATCCCATGATAATTTGTTGTTAAAAGTCTATTTTTGAGTGTTTTCTATGTAGATCACCTTTTTTAGGTTAGTGGAAATGGCTCACGACAATTCATAACAACTCATCAAAAACCTTCTTTTACTTTCCTATTCTCATTTTTGAAACTAATATTTCATTTGAAAACTCTCTTAGCTCTCTCTCTCTCTTGGCACACACAACACTCAAATTTTGTTACAACATTCTCTCTCAATGTTCTCTCGTAACTCTCTTATTCTCTTGGCTTTCTCAATCCTCTACAAGTGATACTATTCTATTTTCTATTGTCATTACAAGAACCTTCTTTAATTGTGCCTTTGAGCACCTTGGGATTATCACATCCCTTTAAAATCTTATAATTCACTATTCTTACTTCTAGACACACCTAGAATAAGAACACATGTTATTTCTCTTTTATCTATCTATCTTGGTTGTTATGGAGGTGCAAACACTAAAATAGGGATTTGACTAAGGAAAATCCCCAAACAACCCCAAACAATTTTCTCGTCTTGTTGTGCTTGTAGGTTAGGTAGATTCAAGAACTCAAATCACATATTCTAGAATTTTTTGGCATGAATGGTACAAGATGACAAAATGACACAAGGAAATCCATACGTTGCACTAGTGTTTGAGTAGAGGAATCCATATTTAAATTATAGGTTTCTTATTGTCCATATTTTCCATTTTTGTAGTTAAGACATTTGATTATTAGTATGCATAGAAATGAATTATTTTTAAATATTTTTTGCTGAACATGACATGAAAGGTCCCTCAAGATTTTTTTATAAGGTTTAGACCTTCTTGCTTTTTAAAATATTTAAATCTATTTTACCCTAGTGTTATATCTTATTTCAAATTTTCTTAGGGTTTGGTTCCCTTCTACCGTGTGTGTCATTGATATATTAGGGATTGGAATTATATTGTTTCACACCCCTTTGATACTTATGCTCCCACACATTAGATTTAGGATGTGCTTTTCTAGATATGATATTTCTAATTGTTATATATTTATTTTAAGTTTTCTTAAGGTTTGGATCTCTCTTCTCTTTTGATTCATTATTTTATTTTTCTTAGGTTTTTTATTTTCACTATTTGATCTCTTTTGTTTCTACCCTCTACTTTTCATTAAACTTTTATTTTCTAGATATTTATTATGGATATATTTTCCTTTCCCTTAGACAAGGCTAGTCCTAATGCCTCGATGCTTTATGATAACTACCTCTCTTTTGGATTATGCTAGTGACCTATCTCTTTATTCCACCCTATACTAATTTTATATATATAAGGACATGGTGATCAATATTATGAAGGTACATATTATTTATCTACTGTCAATATTTTCAATATTTATGATGCTAACCCTACCTCCATAGCACTCAATTTATGCTCTCTTGATGTGGCATCTTATGAGGAGACCAAGTTTGTGCTCAAGGTTTTAATTTTAATTATTTCCTCCTAAATAAATTATCCATTGGCATTTACCTCTACATATTTTATAAAATTTTGGACATATAATTGCTAAGTGTTCCTAGGTTGATATAAGTTCTAGTTTGAATGCATGTAGTGAGGATTTATCGAAAGAGATAAATGTGGATATGACAAATAGAGATCTAGTACATTATCATTAAGTATTTTTATAATTATATTAGCCAATATATTTACACCATTTGACTATCTATTACAAGTAGTCCAATGAATATTTATACATTATTTAATCTTATGCCTAGATATATAGGTTGATATATAATTGAGTCACACTTTCATTCATGTCATGGGGTTGTACCCTCTACATTTAATATATTTATAAATTTTATGTACAATAGCAATAAAAATTAGATAGATGTTTATACCCAAACATATAGCCATTGTTTGATGATTGATTAGATTAAATTTATTACATAATAGAAATATACAAAAGAGACACCTACACAAGAGGAATTAAAAATAACAAGGAACCTAAAGAAAAATATCCCCAAAATTTTAGTGCATGGATTGTTGATGATTAGGGTGCATTGAATTTAAAACATGATGAAATTAGATAGATTTTATCTCAAAGATAATAATATATGTCTTTACTCTACTTATATCCATCTAAATATGGTTGAACACCTCCTATGGAGCTTAGATGATATGAAACACAATCAAATTGTATGTGTGACTTTGATGTTGAGAGTAATACTACTACCTAAAATTATTCTACTTCTCCTATAGTATTGGACAAATTATATGGTCCTAGATACAAATTCATGTAAAAACTTGGATACACAAGCAAATGACTTGGTCACAATGATAAAGGTAAGATATAAACAATATATCTGCAACCTAATAAAGAAAATAGAGGTGCACTATATATGAAACTAAAGGCATAAATAAATGGTTGAAAGAATAGAAAAAAAAAAGGAACACAGTCTAAATGATCTATTTAGATTTATGTTTTGGTGGTACATATTTTTTGTTACATGGTTGATTTAGTTAATTCATTTACATATGGGCATGGGATTTCTTGTAATGATTTGCTTGATTCATCTTCTCGTTCCCCATTATGGTTTATATGGTTTTCCTTGATCTATTATCACATATGTGCATGTTATTTGTTACATATAAACATTATATATACTTGTTGATAGTGCAATATTCTCTGGGATATTCTCCATATCAACATTTATTATAGACTATTTTTATAACAAAAGGTATTTTTACTATATTATTTTACACGACTTAGTTTTGATAGTATGTTACTATATTACACAAAAAAGTGCATTTTATGGTGATATTTATTATCATGATAATACTTTTCATGAATTTGTCACTATTATTGATTCTTACACACCTTTTGAGATTATTTTACATGTACACATTATGACAATTGTTCCAAATCATACTTATAGGATATATAACTTTCTATATCATTTATTATTCATGCATATTATACTCGTTTAATCTAACCATTATATGAGGACATGCGATTGATTCAAAAGGCCTATTTATACAAATTTTATGCTCACAAACCCTTTTTATGGGGTATACAATTAGAGGTATCCTCATGCTTCTTTTTCTTATATGTTCATCTTACTTACATGTCTATAGGAATTACATGCTCACCTATTAAACTCATATGTTTTCTTTCTATGGTGATTGAAAGGCCTACCATAGTTTCCAAGCTTAGATCTTATGATTTTTTTCATGCCCAAAAGTAGACACAACACCAAACTTTTTTTTTTTTAATATGCTAAAGCTTCTTCCTATATTGTAATAACATGACATTCTATCATTTGCACCTAGTGATTTTGCACATGCAATGTCACTACAAGAATGTCACCTAAAAGGTGAGGAATTAAGATGGTGGAATGGGTGAGGAGAACACACTTCACTCACCCAATGATGATGGTTGTCATTTGCCTCTAAGGGTTAGGAATTTTGTGAGCAAAACACCTCATGAGGAGTTCCTCTGAGGTTAAGTTACCTTAGGGTCTCTATATGAATGATAGAGGTCAAGTATGGATGGTGAGACATAAACCTATGGATGGAAAAGATTCCTACATGTTTATATTATACATGATTTATTTATTTTACCTTGATTACTCTTTCTTAATGCTTATCATAATGATATCTCACATTTTTTTTATGTTACAAGATCCTCGTATGGGATTCATGGCTTTTAGGAATTTTAATTTATGATCATAAAAGTGGTCATGCAATAATATATCCACTTGTGCTCACATTTTTTACATTTTTATGCTCATATGTCATCTTATCTTATAATTTTTTACATATCTTCTTGTGATTACCACACTTAGATATTATAAATAGCAAGATTTACCATTATTTTGAGGTTAATTTATAAGATTCCATGGATGTCAAGACATTTATTTTATGATTAGTAATATAGAATGACACATTCTACTAGATGTATTATAATTATTTTCATAATTATCAATGTTATTTTTTCCTATTAGTTGTATTAAACATGTTCTTTTTCTTGATGATTATAGGGTATCCAACATATACAAATGTTTATATTATATGATATTATCCTATTTGTTCATTCTTATGAGATTTATCATGCTCGTAAGGTTTTTCCAATATTTATCATGTCGATATTAGATATATGATTTTTTATTACATGATTTTATCTACAACATTTAGTACTCTTTTTACTACTCCATGGTCCTCACTAGGGGCATATTGGGGGAAATATTTCATCTCGATACCTATTGTTATTTGTGCTTTTTGGAGAATATATTATACTCCTATTCTATGATGTTAATTGCACTCCTATTCTATGATGTTACATAGAACCATATTTATGATCATTAGGCCTTACATGATTTATATTTACTTTCCTCCACATGAATTGTATTTTGCGAGTGTTAACTGACTAGAGGGGGATACCATGTTGCTAACACCAATATGTTTGATATGGTCATATAGACTATCATATTTTTAGAGTCTAGTTATGAATGCACAATACTAAATTAGATACACATGTAGTAACTAGTTACTTATATAGGATCACATCAATTGTCTATGTATTATCTAGTTGCTAATCTACATGGTAGCATTTACATTTTTGTAAATATTTAGTAATTGTGTTTATTCTTATTTTGAATTCTTTATAGATGCTACTTACTCATATTTTTATTATATGATTGCACTATTTTTATGTGAGGAACTCATTATAAGTGAACATGTACGAAATCAATATTTAATTCTATATCCATATCCTTTTAATGTGTTTAAATATTTTACTTTCTTTTTTGTTGTATATTTTTTCTTTGACATGAATTCTTATCATATATTACATGCAAATCAAAGTGGGGAAAATATAATTTGGTAAAAAATGCACATGTTTTATTTTTCCCTTCATTTAATTTCACTTTAGCTAGCTTATCCCTTATGCAATGATAAGAATACAAGTCTCACATTCTTAGCAAAGAGTCAACACATAAATCAAGCCTCATTTTCCCCATTTACATTAGGAAATTGGTTCAACTTTGAAAACTTTCCATTTTCTTATTTTATATCATAGTCATGGAAGTAATATAGAGATCTCCCTTTTACACTCATGAAAATTATCCCCTAGTTTTAAAAAAATTAATCCAAAATAAGCCCTCTTAGTTGTCACTTGATCTAGTTGTTATATATTGACCTAATGAACAAAACCCTTTATTTGAAACTTGAGTTGTATAAAAGGATAACCTTGATTCATTTCAAACACATATTAACTAAGAAAATGAAAATGATCACCTATGACACACATCATAGATAAATTGTTTTGATTATATGGTAAATACAAGTTTTGAAGGGACCCAAAACCCTTTACATCAAGTTACATCAAAATGTTGTTGAGAAAGGAAAAGAGCAATTTAAGCACCAACAACAACCAACAACAAAAAAATAGCCAACAAACAACAAAAAAAAGCAAAATAGAAGAACTAAAATATACCACAAACAAGAGAATTACTTCAATTTTTTCATAGTATTGGCCACCTCAATCTCCTAATTGTAGTGCAAGCTAACCATATCCATCAATTCATATTTTTTATTCTTCAAAAGACTTCCTGAGACTACCCCTAGTTCTTATGCACGAGCCTTTAGCCTCCTCTTTGGCATTATTTGTACCCTTCCCCTTGGAAGTTTGATCCTTCTCATGCAACTCTACAAAATATATTTGATCCTCTTGAAGCTGGCCGATTATGTCAAAGAGAACCTTAAGAGAATCCACAATATTTTTGATAAAACTATGGCTGATCCACAATAGTTTTCTAATATCCTTGTTAGTTTACGTAATCTTACCCAGGCCAACACACCAAGATGACTTTCACACTGAGCTTTGAAATCAGAAAATGAGCATTCAAGGTCCACTATCCTCTCAATGAGAAAATCTATGGATGACCCTTTTGGTTGAGTAGCTAGATTCTCCTTCAAGCCTCTGATTTTAATGTCCACCTTATTAAACTCGTTCATCGCCCATTTCACCAATTTGAAGGTATAAGTGGCCCCAACTCTAGCCATATCCAATGGCTCAAACATAGTAGTTTTATCATCATCAAGGTAGGAGACATCCTCAAACAAATGATTAAAACTTGTTATTTTTGGCTTATCCAAGGCTAGATTCTCACCCATAGCCACCCTCACCTCCTTCTCCACCTGTGCATCCTCAATAACCGTATCATCCTCAATGTTGGGCTTATAAGGAGGTGTCTATCGAACTAAAGAATCTTCAACAATAATTACAATGTCAGCAAAGACCTTTACTTGTTCTAGTTCCACATGCTCATCCTCCCTAAACCCTTTCAACACCACCCTGTGTAACTTAGCCATTCTCTTAGAAGCCCTCCTATGAAACCCAACATCTGCATAGTCATCCAATTGAACCGAATGCACATCCTCCTTCTTCCTAGAATCTTCAAAATCTGTAACATGCAACTTCACTTTCTTTTTAGATGCTCACCAAAGAGGCCCACCCAAATTCTGTTGAGACACATCCTTTCTAGAAAAAGACCCACCATAATTTGTCCCATGAATGACCAGTTTCTTGGTGGGACCCTTCTTCTTCAATGTCCCCTTCTTTCTTTTTTTAGAGGGAGATTCAATTGGGGATGAGGAGGCCGCAATAGTGTTATCATCATCCACTCATCGTCCCCATCATCATTGAAATCCAAACCAAAAGAAAATGATTAATCATTGATGGCCTTATCTTTGCCTTTAACTACCTTGGTCAGGGTGTTAGCTCTCACATGCTCCATAATGAGCCCTTCGTGGAGCACAAGAGTTCTATGATTCTTGAGGTGGGCATAAATCAAAACCTCTAGCTATGAGAGAAGGAAAACCAAAAAAGAAACATGCAAATCATGTCTGAAATGATTGAGCAAAGTAAAATGATGCCCTAGGATAGTAAAAAACCGACCATCGAGGGTTACATACTACATTAGAACTTCCACCACATCAATTGAAATGTGCTTAAGCGAGAGATTGTCATAGCCACAAGAGGTAAGCTTCACCAGGTTGTTTTTCTCATTGCCCTTAAAAAATTGATCCATAGCATCTTCATTACTCTTCTTTCTTTGTAGAATTATTGCCCCTCCATTGGCAAGCTAGTGATGAAGGAAATGAAGTCTTCAGTAATGTTAAATTCAATCTCTTCCACCTTCAAGCATCTGTTATGCTAGTAGTGAACAAATTTATTATAGGTTTCATGATCAAAACCATGAAGCCTCTCCAAAAAATTTGTGAAATGCCCAATGTTTAAGAATATGCCAAACTCTATGTTTTTTCTTCCACTTATCGTAGGAGATGGGTTCAAGCCTGCTCCTATCCCTGCCCATTTTAGCAATGCCAAACACCAAAAAATAGAGTCCAACAATACTTCTAAAAATACAAATGAGCACAAGGTTGGGCCAAACACCACCCATAAAGCATGTGATATGCAAGGAAGAGATTATTAATTAATCAACCCATATCAAAAACCCAAGTCTAGTTGTCATTTCATAATAATAGATTATCCCTCTTGGGAAGGGAAGAGTAATCTTCCCACAACTTAAAATTATTAAGACTGATAGCCTCACTTGTAAAGAAATCAACTATGGAATTACCTTCCCTATAAGTATGAGAGACAAAAATCTCTTCAAAAGATTTCAACATCATGATATAATCATTAATAAGAGGCTTGATTGTCCAACTAGGATTTTGCATGCCATTCAAACACTTGATAATTTTGAGTGAATCACCCTCAACCCACACTTTAGAAGCACCCCTTTCCAACGTAGCTTTTATGATGTAAGCATCTCATATAGATAAATTATTATCATCTAGTTATATTACCATTACATTAACATTTTAAGGCATATTTTAAGACTAGTTTTCATTCTTGATCTTCTTCAAAAGTTATTAATTTGGAATTCTTATAGGGTTTTGTCATAAAATATTATCGTTATATTAGCATTGCATTATCATTCTACGAAATATTTTATGATTGCTTCTTGTTCTTGATCTTGTTCAATTTTTTTGACTTAGCAATGTGGGTCAACCCACAATACTGTGTTCCACTTTTTGGTCAAGTTGGACATTAATATCAACCTTTTTTTACAAAATTTTGACTTTATGAAACCTATAGCAACTAAACCATTAATAATTTGGAGATGATGTGAACTAGTGAGTTGTGAGGATTTGTGTAGATTCTAAACATATATATTTAAAAAAATAGAAGTAAATGTCATTTTTTTACGTAACTTTTAATAACATATTTTTATAGTTAATACCATTTTAAAAAAGTGACATTTATGTCGTCACACATAAATTTTTTTATTGAAAGGATAAAATTATAATTTTAAAATATAGATTTTTAACATGAATATCTAGTGCATGGATGCTTTTTCAAAAAAAAATGTTGGATAGTTTTATTTTTATTTTTTTGAAGTCAAAGTAATTATAATCTAGATATAGGTGTATGTCATCATGCATAGCTTATTTTGTATGTATTGAAATTAATTTTTATTTATTTTGCTGAAACAAGAACATCAATACCTAGTGCACACATATTTTTTAGAATTTTTTTCTCTATTTTTTAAATTTTCCACTTGCATGAAACAAATGCCTTGATGTTTAGTGAAAAAATAACATTCACAAGAAATAAAATATAAATATAATAATAAAACTAAAAATATTAAAAATTTTACTTTTTGGAAAGCTTAGAATAAGGGCTACATACTTACAAAACATAATTTCTTAGAAATAACTTTATTTAATCTCTCAAAAGGTGAAAAAAAGTGTTTTATTGCTAGCATTTTGATAGGTGTGAAGGAGAATCCATTGTGGGTGTGATTGAATACTAGAGGGGTTCTATTTAATGGGGTTTGATCCAAGGGGGTCTTATCTAACCCTCTTCAATTAAAACCCCTTAGATAGAATCTATCAAGGCTTAATTTATTATTTTTTCTAAAAATATGTGATTTTAGAAAAAATAAAGATGTCCCAAGTTTGGGACCCATTATTGTGGTCCTTATAGGATTTTGAAATAAATGAGTAATTGTCCTTATTACACGCAAAGTCATGATTACATAGCATAAGTTGTTATATGAATTTCAAGATAAGAACTTCAACACAAGCAAAAAATAAGCATTTTATAAGAGTTGGTACAAAATGCTCTATACCATGCAAGATTTGTCTAACAATGTAGCCACCCAAGATCTGGGAGCTTCAATAAAATCATAAGAGATTAAATATGAGAAAATAATACTCTTCTACCAAAGGATGCAAATATACAATTATTATCAATTGGGATGAATTAAAAATACAAAGAGAACCTTGGTTATATGGAGTAAGGTGAGATATGGGATTGCATAATGTTATGAAATGTGTCTTGATATTATGAATTGATACATAAAACTTGATAAGTATCCTATGTGTACCCTATGTAAACTTAAGTAACCAATGTGAATATGACCTAGGTGATGAGCTAGTTAGGTAGAACACCTCGTTCACACCAACACCTTCCTTAAGTGCAACTTAGGGATGAAAATATGGGTCGCAACTAGCAGGCCATGCTAGGTAACCATGCATAAATATAATCTCTCACAAATGGAGAAAAATAAAAAAACCTAAAGGGACACAAATCCTCTCCAAAAGAGAAAAATACAAAATTCTCTCAAAAAATAATGAGAACAAAAACCCATGTGAGAACACCCCCCCCCCCATAAGAGAGAAGGAGAGAGACCATAATCCCCCTCTTAATGTATATTTTCTTGTAATACTAGTAGATTCCTGACAATGAATATTAAAATGATCAAATATTATTGAACAACATTCATCGCCTTAGGAAAAAACCAAGAATCTATGTATTATGCATTCCAACTCTTAAAATGAATATGAGGGAATAAATATCAAGATGTGTGAAATCTTTGAACTTATTTAAGTGTCCCCATGTTGATGTAAAGTATCCATAATCAATTCAGGTGTTCCAAGCCACAATAATGAAGATGATCTAATTCATAATCTAGAGTAGAAACATATGTATAACATAATCTAAAGAAAAATATGCCTCCTAAAAATGCTACACAAGGGTCTCCACAATAATGCCAAATTGTGAAAAATGAATATGTAGAAAGGGAACACGACGGTCTAAATTTTCCCTCACAAAATATCAAGAAGATGATGCAACTCCATAAGAAGTAGAATCAAAGAGGAAATGAATATTCCTAATAGTGTCCTCGAATTATAAAAGATAAGAGTCACAAAAGAAACCTAAAATTTATATCAATTACTCATCCCAAATACATGGATCTAAAGGACTATGAATTTAAGGGTTATTATTGCAACACAAGGTAAACATAGCCTTGGGATCAAATCTCGATGACAATACAAGAATAACATGGTTTGAGTAGCCAAGAGCTATAACAAGATAGTGTCCTTTTTTAATTCACCAAAACATTTTAGCTATGACATATGGGATGCAACTATCATTAGACTTAAACAATTCAAGTGATTGAAAAATAAAATTCTTTGTAGCATTTACCTCAAGCATCAGAATAATGAATGATCAACCATTAACATAAAACCCTACATTTCCCTAACATGGATACAAAAAAATAGTAGTCTCAACTCCACTTCAGGGTATTCCACTACATTAAATAAACTATTTAACACATCTAATATTTAACCCTACATTTTAAAAAATGAGGTTTTAGTTTGAGGAAATAAATTACTATACATGGGTTTCTAATTAGAGGACCCAAATAATAAAATCATAAGGTAAAGGAAAAATATCTTTAGCCTCACTATTTGTTATAGAAAACTAACTCAAAGGATTAAATACTTCTAGTAGAGTGAATAGTTCTCAAGCACAAAACTAGGAAAGCATCATGCTAAATGTATTCAAATGAGCCTTCTAAAATTCATAGATAAAATAATGTTGCACTATGATATCAAAACACATTGTTATATGCACGTGTCTTTACAAAAAAATGTGAAAAAATAACACCCAAAAAGAATAGTATAGATTGGATATATTGGATTCTTACAGATTGACCAAAAATGTAGGGACCCCCTCCTTTCTCTCATTTGTTCTCATCTATATTACATTCTTTATTTCCCTTAATCCTCCTCATTGCCACCTTTTTATCCTTATTTTATTGCTTGCTATACATATTCCTACCCTCTCATGAGTTTTTATCTCCATGATATATGCTTCCTTTACTTCCACTTCACGAGAAGTGAAAGCTTCTACCTCCTTTAACTCACTAATTCGAGTAGTGTTGACATCTACATGCTTCCACGTTAATTTCAAAGTAATGAGAATTAACTACTAATCCCCAAGCTAGCATTCAATCCCAATTTCTTCTTTAAATTATGACCAACTATATATATATATACATGTGTGTGTGCGTGCGTGTGTGTGTGTGAATATAAATACCTCTCTATATCTATTTATATTTACATGTATATCATCATGCATTTATACATATTTTTATATATATAAATGAAGTGTGCACACACACAATTATATGTATATGTATATATATTTACTTACACACACACATATATATTTACTTGCCCACACATATATACATATATTTATAAATAAGTATATCCATACAATCACATATATATACCAACACTTGTACTTTCTATTTTCTTATAAAGGTATTCAAAACAAAACCAAATGAAATTATTGCACACAAAAGATATGACAATTACAAAACAAGTTTCTCTTGATAATGAACACATATTAACAATCAAAATATACTTTCCATGTAGTTAAGAAATGTAAAAGTAATGAATTGATTCAATACTCATATCTCTGTAAGAAGAACTTGAAACCACATTGTAATCACAAAAGCCAATCATTAGTGTGTGAGTATGTGTGTTCTCAAATCCCTTATGACCATGGTTTTTCATGTTGAATCTATTTCCCTCTCTCCAACGATAATCTCCCTCTCATCCTTGGAGAGGAAAACATTATCCTACATTCACTTCATTAAATCAAGAGAACTTAGTTAGTCCTATATCAGAGAAATGTATATACATATTAGCATAAATTACTTATAACATAAAACTTGATATTCTATTTTCTTTTCTATGGACATCAAATACATAATTTCATCATTTCATAATATATCTACTTGATATAAATGATTAATCAACACACCTTAATCAACCATATTTTATGTTTCCAAATATAGAATTGAAATGCATCACAAAATATCATAGTATAGAGGGTTGTAAAAAATGGGATGTAACAAGTACACACAAAATTATGCACTTTAAAAAAAATGCACAAAAAATATCGTATGAGCCCAAACAGAGCCCTAGGATTTCCGAAAATGAGAATTGTTTAGCGACACCTTTGAAAAACTATAATTTTTTTTTAAAAAACCACCAAAATCAAAAAATGTCCACCATTGTGAATCTCACAAAATTTTCCCTAGTTCAACAAATTTCTCCCAAAATGGATCCTATATGACCAAGAATGAAGCCTTTGAAGTTGAAATTGTAGAACAATGAAGAGGGGCAGGTTGGAGGGAGAAGGGAAATGATGTCATTCTAACATCAACAAAAGTTGATGAAATATGCCCTCCCCTACCAAAATATTCCCTAGGTCATAAAATGGCCTAACTTTTGTTGAAAATACCTTAAGGGGCAAAAATGACTTAGTTGACATCAACAAACTGCCATGAGCGCACAAATGTGGTTTGGCATTAGACATGTAGTTATTTATTGGGTTGGTTGGCTATTTCTTGATAGATTGATGGTATATTCATTGCTTGTATTTGTGTCGTCAAGGGTATTTTATAGTCTTAACCTATGGTCAACATGATTGTGACTATGACATCACCACATGATAGGTATTAGAGGTTGTGTACTTTGTGATACCTAGTGTCTATTGTGTAGGTACCTTGCATATTATGTAGGGTACTAGGATATATCTATCTATTTATCTATCTATATGTATCTATATTTAAAAACTATTCTAACTATTCTAGCAACACAAACTTGCACAGTTATGGTGCTAGCATCCATATGAATATATAGATGATTGTATAATAGAGGGGGCCAAAAATTTATTGAGTGTCTAGGGTAAGAGTGTTTGATTTTGATGAATTGGTAATTGATCCTTAGGTTATTAGGCCTTTTAGACATGATAGTAGGGTCACATTTGACCCAAAATACTCTAAAATTGCATCTACCTTTTGGATATAACAACCCCCTTCCAATTTCAAACCCTTCTAGATTTAGCCTCATATGTTCAAATTGGACAAATAAAAAAAGTTAAAATGACTTTTTTGGACACTGTAAGTTCTATGGTGAGCTCATATTTGTATCAATGTGCTCTAAAATGACCATGTAATACAAATATACAAAGAGGAACCCCTCCAAATTTTGGTATTTCTATCAATTTTTTCTAATTCTCCAAGCCATCATATGATGCAAGAGAATATCATACTCAAATTTTCAAGATTTATCAAGATTTGTAACCAAGATGTCTCAATAAAGACTAACAAAAGGCAATCCCACAAGCTCTTATACCATGTAAGAGCTGCTAGTGGATACATAGCCACCCAAGATCTAGGTGCTTCAATGAAGGCACAAGAGATATCAAATATGAGATAATAATACTATTATATTAAAGGATGCAAATATACAATGATAATTAATTGAGATGAATTAATAATACTAAGAGAGCCCCTTGGTTATTTAAGCCAAGGTGAGACATAGGATTGCAAAATATTATGACGTGTCTTAATCTTATGACTTGAGATGTAAAGTGATAAGTATCTTATGTATACCCCAAATAAGCTTGACTAGTGTGAATAGGACCTAGGTGATGAACTAGTTAGGTAAAACAACTAGTTCACACCAATACATTTAGAAACAAATATAGATCAAATTTATGAGGTTGGTTTAGATTCATAGTCACAAGGTTGATTTTGCAATCATAGAATAGTCATAACAAAAAGATTGTCTTTACAAATTTTGATCTTACACACATCATTGACATAGATATTATTATCTAATTATGGTACGCATTGCAATTAACATTCTAGGGCATATTGCATGATTGCTTTTTATTCTTGATCTTGTTTAAAAGTTGTTGATTTGACATCCTTACATGGGTTTGACATAAATGAGTAGTTATTCTTGTCATTTACAAACTCATGATCAAACAAATTAAGTTTTTATGTAAAGATTAGATTGAGAATTTCAAGATAATCCAAAACAAACATTTAGAAATCAATAGAGATTAGATTCACGTGCCTAGTTTAAATCCACAATTATAAGATCAATTATATAATCATAAAATAACCTTAACAAAAAATACAATCTAGTTTAAATCCACAGTTATAAGATCAATTATATAATCATGCAATAACCCTAACAAAAAATACAATCTTTATAAATTCTAATCTATTACAAACCCTAATTTATTAGAATAAAAATGAATTACTTTAAGACATCTAATATAATCATATTCCACATCAAACTAAAAAATTAATACTAACAATAATTATTTTAAATTTAAAAATATTATTTATTTATTTATCATTCCTAATTCTTATTCATAAAATATCTAATATTACATAGATTTATTTATTTTTAAAAAAATTATATAGAAAAACAAATTATTTCCTTAAAAGAAAATAACAAACCTACATTGTCTTATAAAAACATTTTTAAGACCTACAAGATTTAAAAACTAGAGAGTAAAATAATTGCTATAAAACCTTAGAAAAATTGTTTGGGGTTAAAAATAAATAAATAAATCCTTTCACTAAAACCAAGGATGTTCATAATTACTGCACCCAACTGCACCCAAGATCTGCTGGCAGTCAAAAGGAGAAATCAATTAATTTATGTTCTAAAGAATTCACGTCGACTTTCCGGTCTCATACCTCGTTGAAGCCTTCGACGGAAACATATGCCGTCACAAGGCGGGAAGTTCCCCGTCGAGATCACCGATTTAAGTCTACCTATCGGAAGCTGTATCCATATGTACCGCTGAGCTTAGGTGGGAACCACGGGAGAGAGACAATGGCCATAAGTATATTTTCAAAGTGGACAGCAAGACTTCACTGTTGTATTCAATTCAAGTGACGAAATTCAATAAAATGAAAATCTTAATGCACGGATTATGCCTTTTTTGGATAAAGATTTGGATGTTGGAGAGTGAGAGTCTCCGAGTGAGGTGAATTTTGACCAAAACGATAAGGTAGGCTGCATTATTTTCACTCTTTTGGAAGGGGAGCATGAAAACACACGGGTTGAGATTTTGCTTTCTTAGATTTGGATTACGGAGGTCGAGAGCTTTCAAATGATGCGATATGAACTCAAATGAAAAGGTAAGCTGATTTATTTACGAAAAATTCAAAAGGAGAGTGAAAATGCACGAATTTGAGTTGTGATTACTTTTAATTGGGAATCATAAGTCTCAGATCTTTTCGGTGATATAAACAGTGAGGAAAAAGGATAGGCAGGGTGTTTTATTTCTCAAATATTGAAATCTATGTTTTATTTCGTCAGATCGCAAAATATATAAATATTTCAAAAAATAGCAGAGATGAGTTTTGATTCTTAAGGTTGCTAATCTTGCTGAATACGAGAGCAGTTTTGATTTAGCTCTTTGTTTTCTTTTCTATCAGGCATTTGTTGGCTGATATTGGATAATTCTATTTTTTAATCAGTAAAGCTTTGTTCAATACAGAGGAATAGGAGAGCTTTGGAAGGGTGTAAATTGTGCTGAAATCGAAGAAATAGGTTGTGTTTTTAAAATTGAGAATTTTGGATTCCTGGAGCTTTCATAAGACACACACATTGCTAAATATTTCACAGAAGAGTTGAGCATTGGTTTGCGGAGGTGGAGAGTTCTCGAATACTGTAATTAGTGCCCAAACCAAAAGGTAAGCCGATTTACATTCTAAGTTCAATGTTTTGAAAAAGACAAAGATTGGTGAAATTTGAGAGGTATATGAAACGACAAACAGTGTTAAACTTGTTACAGCGCGTGGTTTATTCTGAGAAATTTGTTTCACATTTGTTTACAGCTTAAATGTAACGCGCAAAAGAAGGAAAAGGACGGTGAAAATGCGATAGATAAAGATTTGTATTGTGGAACCGATGAACTTTGCGATGACATAGATGTTACCAAGAACATAAAGGTAACCATTTTATTTTTGAAAATTTAAAGCATTCCTCAAGCTTAAAAAAGACGTGAAGTTTGCTAAAATTTGCACAGAGCTGTTAACTGTTTCGTGTGGTCTACAGCTTTCGTTTCTTTTAAATATCGCATAAAACTGAAAATTTCTTGAGATTGTTGTGAAGTTGCGGAGGAGAAGCTTTCACTATAAAAATTTCGGATTGCGGAGGCGAAGAGCTTTTTATAGTGTAATTTTGTCTAAAAGGAATAGGCAAGTTTTTAAAACATAAAAGTTTGATTCTCTGAACCTCTAAACAGCATCAATATTAAATGACGTATTCTTTGAAAGATTACATTTATGTCGTTAACAGCATTAAACAGAACGTGCGAAAACACCAAAAGGATCTTCTATTACTGAAGATTTGGAATGTGGAATCTGTATACTTTCTGATGTTGTAGATTATGACAAAAATGAATAGGTAAGCTGTTTTATTAGCAAATTTTTCCAGAATTTCGATTCATTGTCTTTCCAAAATGCATAAATATAGCCAAATATGCACGGAACATAATCTTCTCGGAGAAATATTGGATTTTATTCTCGTCTACATATAAAATTTGCCAGCACAAGATACCTTTTGTCTTTATTTTGTTTTAAACGATATTCACAAAGCAGAGGCGTTGGTAACAAGAAAATTTTGGATGCATACAATTTGGAGTTTTGAATATCACAATATCCCAGGTATTTCTAATTGTTTTAAGATTTATTACGGTTTAGATCTCTATTTTTAGTTTGCTTGTTAAGAATTTGATATTTGTTTTTTTCCTCCATGGAATAAACCGTCAGATCGTGTTAAAAAAGTGGATTTTTGAACGGTTAGGGTTTTGAATAAAGGAATCGTAGGTGTTTAGGGAAGATTTGAATAACGCAAATTTCCTGAATGGGAAGATTTGCATAATTCAGTAAGTATATTGAACAATTTAGTTTCTTTGTGTACAATTACCCCATCTTTGAATGTAGAGCATCCTATGGTGCAAATCATTCTGATGGTAAAAAGTAATCCTGTTGGAATTTTTGTGAGTCCGGCTAGCAGCCACTTGACATAAAATACGTCAGTTTGCTCAGTAATGGTGCCAATTTTCTTGGTAATGAGTTTCTGAAGGGCGTAAAATTTGGTCAGGATTGGTGATTCGGGTTATATATTATAAAGATTTAAATTTTTTCAGTAAAACAAGAACTCCCCAGAACCCGTTTACAAATAGATTCTTTTTTTTTTTTTGTAAATTAGAATTCGATTTTCTGTACTGCAGAGCTTCCTTCTCTCGTAAATAATGCATGGATTGTACCTGATATTTTTAATGTTGAAAGTACTGAATTGCTACTGTGCAGCGCTTGAGAAAGGCATAGAGAAAGATTATCTTGTACAATCTTTTTGCTGAAAGCTGGTGTTCAGCTCTCTATGTTAGAGGGACTGCAGAAAACAGGTTATTTGGCTTCTGGTTGCAGAAGAGTGATTTTAAATGTTCGGGACTAAAATACAATTACCAAAAAGTTTTTGTTTGGGACTTCAGAATGACATGACTTTTCCACAAACCATAGCGTAAGAACTCTACTGATAATAGTATTCATTTCTGGGCAGTACGGTTTTGGAACAGTGACAATGAAGGATTTATTAACTTAATGTTATTTTTGCCAAAGGTTTGGGTTCTTGAAGTTTGAGGCTACAGTGTTTGAGGCAATTTTAAGAAGTTGATTTGAAAGGCCATCCAGAAGTTGAGCATTTGCTTGAATTCAATAGAACAGCAATTGTAGCGCCAAATAACACTATTTTGGGAATCACTATTGATATTCCTCTGTGGAGGCTCTGCGTTAGGAAGTCTGAAGTGCCATGGCAAATGGGAACTGCAAAGTTGTCAGGTAATTTTCTTTCTTTATTCCCATTTGCACTAATTTGGTACGTCAAATTACTTTAAGAATTAAATTGAAAAAAATAAAAATTATTTTAATTTATCAGTTTAAAATTCATGGATGCTTCCAATGTGTCTTAGAGGAGCTGGTCTACAAATGGCCCCAAAATTGGTATTACTCAGATTTAAGAAAAAGTCAGTCTTTGTTGTTTGTAAACCATGACAAATGGGACTATGAGAACTTAAGGAAAACCATATAGAGAGCATGTTTAAGAATCCTTATAAATAACCGGCTTCTTAGTAAAACGAAACACAATCATGAAGGTCCTTATTGATAAACCCTTATTTCATCATGCGATTAAGATATGGAATATGTTCACCTTCTTGCCTGTTCTTATTGTAAAGTTCCCTCCCTCAACCTTTCAGCTGAATAAAAATGTAACCAAGCAACTATGGCAACATGTTGCAAAATAATTCATTCTGACTGAAAATATGAAATGCAGTGTGCACTCTCTATGAATTATAGACTAAAATTTTGAGAGTACAAGGGAAACAAATTCCAGATAAAAGGGTACCAAATTATTGGACTTTCTGTTTACCTGTACGTTCCTTCTTCAATAACGTGTTTTCTAATTTTCTGTAGCATCAGACCTGGTCTATTTCATAATGGTGGATGCATGAATTTTCTTACATTGATCCATGTCCAGCGACACAATCTAAATATAATCCAAAAAGGGCATAATTAGTTAATGCTTGAATTTAAAAATTATGATTTGTGTGTTCACAGAAGTTACTCTAATATAAAATCGAAAAGATAGGACAATGAGTGCTTTGAGACCAACTTAGATGCCGTTCAGGAATTTTAAGAAAAAATTAAAGCAACTGAATGCCCATCACCCCATAGTTTCATAAAGATAATTTAATAGAATCTTGCACGGATATAATAGTGTAATATTTGTGTTATAATAATAGAAAAAATTTCAGGTCCACTAACAGATGTCTGGATCACCTTTGCAACAGATTTAGAGAGTGTGATATAGACTTTCTGAAGTTGTTTGATATTTCATCTAAACTTTACACATTGGCCTAGTTTATGGGTTCCTGGTGGTGGCTGTAACTGTTTAGACCCTCAATATTCATTCAGAATAATTTTATTCTATAAAGTACATATGGTCGAATTGCACCAATATTCCTACAAATCTAAAATTTGTTGCAAAAAATGGCAGGGATTCTCACCAAAAAAATTCATTTATTTAGGGAAGTATTTATTTCTAAATTTGACATCCATTTGGTCATCTTAGGGATGTTTTGTAATTTGTACTTGCACTTCCAAAAGTCATATATTTTTCAATTGGACTCTGATTGATCCAGATGGTTCAGATGCACTTTGATACCCTTCAGAGCATTCTTCTATGTTTCTGATACATCTGAATATAGAGGAAGAAGCTCTCTCAAAAGTTAGTTGATTTGATGGGTTTGTGCTCATAGAATGTGGGAGATGGACTGGTATAGCATGCATGAGATGGATTTGCATAGTCAATATTACTTGTTAAGAAAGCATCATTGAGAAAGTTTCCTAAAGTAATTAGGTTTCAGATGCCATATTTTTTGGGATTCAACTTATTTCATACATGAGATGAAATTCAACCACCAACACACTTATTTGATTTGAATTCTCCCGTATGTGAGACAAAAGTCAACAGTCTTTTGGGCTTTGTCTTTATCTACATGAAGAATTGCGGTTTGACTTCTCTATCTGCAAGCAAAAGCAGTGTATTTTAGTGCATCTTTATTTCTCTCTTTTGGATTGATTTGAGCTTTGAAAGATTCTCCACGAGAGGATGACTAAATTAGCTTGTTCCTCAGAGGCCACAATCAATCTTAAGGGGAGATATTGGAGATTGTAATCTTGACTTGCACCTCTTTCTTATGGGTTCCATTGAATTACCAACATGTGGTACACCTTTGGGCTACTTTTTCTCTAATTTTGGTACGATGTACCTAGTATAGGGCCTCTATGTGTTGCTAAGATTCTCTCCTTAAGTGGCCTACATGTGTAAGGTTAATATTATATATTATTGGGATACGTGCCTTGACTAACTAAGCCTGTTCTCTTTTCATGTGTGTAGGAATGGTGTATAAATAGAGGGCATTTTTCTCATCATTTCATTGCTCTTAATTTGATTATTCCTTTATCACAGTTTTCAGTGCCACTTGGTTCCCAGGGGCATAATGGCTTTCTCTCCAATATTTTGAATCTTTTATATATATACAAAAGCTTTGGGCTAAGGGTGTCACCATATCTATTCTTGTTCTTCTCTTCACTTTGGAGTATTTCATTTTTGTGATTTGAGTTGAGCAATATCACTCCAAACCTATTACATGTGGTTATCAAATTCTTGAATTTTATGCTTTAAGTGACAGTCTCAGGTTCTTTTATTAGGGCGGTGTTTTGTGGTTGACTTTTCAAAGCTCCTATATTTCTTATTTACCTTTTTAAAGATTCTCTCTCATTAAGTAGGAAAAGGTGTGGGCTAAGGGGATCACCTTGTGGTAATCCTTTGAAAGGAGTAAAAGGATTGCTTCTAGCTTAGAGATATAGAATGACATTATTTATTATTAGAGTTGTGATACCATTGTTTATTCATTTAATTACTTTTTCATTGAATTTGAATGCCTTGAATGTGATTCATAGGACTCGTCTCATATATTTTCTTCATTCTTTTCAGCATGCTTTACGGGACAATTGGCAAATTATTCTCATTGGGAAAACCATCTCTCATGAGATTATTTATGACGTCCCCTTAGGGTTTCAAAACTGATTTTTGTGTTGTTGTTTGAATTCTATTTTTTGTATTTTGGTGCCAGAAATGGTGCCGGAATTTGAAAGAAATTAAACAATAACGGAAAGGAAATTGCATAAAAGATTGAAAACCCAGTAATCTTTATTTTTTTGAAACATATTTGTAACATACCCATTTGCTGATTTGGATTGCTACAGGTCTGATTTATTAAAAACAGCAGATTGATGACACAAAACCCTAGGCACCTATCTCAGTTTTGACTTCTCCACTCTGAAACTTGTTGCAGATTTATTGGATGACCTGGACACCTCCATAGCAATGATTTTCAGCCCTCAAAACAGATCGGTTTGCTCCTAGACTCCCATGTGCTTCTTCCCTAGGCTGTACGGCTTGCTTGGCACACACGTGCCTCATTAATTACCCCTTTTTGCTGTTGAAAATGTCTGGTTTCTTGTGCACATCTGTACGCCCAGATTTGGTGAGAAACCAATCTCAATTTGCAAGCTCAAACCCCTCCTGGTGTCTCCTAAATAGTACGGTCTGCTGGTGCTAGGTAGTAATTGGGTAATTACCGGAAATGTCCTCTATCTTATTCAAACTTGCTGATGTAAACTGTAAATGCTGAAAGATGCTAAGTAAATTTGTGAATGCTTAGATTGATGGTCTTTGTGTGAATCCATCCAAACTAGAACCCTTAGAAAGATCCTGTCCTAATCGAGGGTTTCCATCCTTAGATCAGCTTGAAACTTCATACTTGCAACCTTGTGCTCAGTTTTCTATTTGTAAATGATAAACTTGGATGAAGAGAATGATGATCTTTTCTCTCTTTATGTCTTCTCCAAATCCAACGCCCAAGTTAGAGTTTTGCCTTTTCAATAATAAAATATTAATATCTCTTCATCTCAAAATCCCACGCCAACTTGACTTTGCACAATAATTTAATATTTTATCTTTGTCTTGAAAAGCACCCCCTTCACTTAAATATTAATAAAGTGACTTAAAATGCATTCTTTTAATAAAGTCACTTTATACTTTATTAATGGCCAAGTTATAAAGTACTTTATCAAAGTAACTTTATAACATTAAATTAATAAGTCACTTTATTAATAGAATATCATTAAAGTAGTGTGACTTAATAATTCAATAACTCTTGGAAAAAGTATAGCAATAATCCCCCGAGAGTGTCCTATCACCATTACCAACTGTACGTGTGTTGTCACAATTCTTGATATCACTTACTATAAATAGCAAGTATTAATGGTGAACTCCTAAAATGCCTTTGAACAACCAATCGAATGCTAGATCACTAAGTTGAATAAGCCAAAATGAAACATCACACCTATTGAAGAGCTTGAATCTCCCCAATGGGTCCCCTAAACGTCTCGCTAGCCTATGAGAACTGTAGTCACTGGCTAATCCAACTCCCCAAACCACTTGCTAGAAAGGGGACATTACAGTCCGTCCTCCCTGAAATTGCTTGTCATCAAGCAATCTCAACTCCAGATGTTGCAATATCTCCTCATTCTCCCAGGTTGCATCCTCAACCGATAGGTCTTTCCACTTAACCAAGTATTCCCTAATGGCTCTCTGTCTCAAATTGCGCTCTCTGGTGTCAAGGATAGCCTCGAGTATTAGTATCAATTTCCCCTCCTCATCCAAGGGTGGTAATGTTGTAGAAGGTGTCACATTATGCCCCAAAGCCTTCTTGAGGCAAGATACATGAAACACTTTGTGAACCCTGCTCTTTGTTGGTAACTCTATCTCATAAGCCACCTCACCATTCCACTTGGAAACTCGGAATGGTCCATAGTAGCGTGGCTTGAGCTTCTTAGAACCACTCTTCCTTAGAGTGGATTGCTTGTAAGGCTACAACATAAGATAAACCATATCACCCTCCTTGAAGGAACGCTCAACTTTGCGTTGATTTGCATATTGCTTTTGTTGATTCTGAGCCTTCATTCTCCTTTAGAGATCTCATGATGTCTTGGATGTTCTGCAACAAATCCTTCGCATTGGGCACCCTACTATCTCCAAATAACAAATCCAAGAAATTAGGAGCGTTGTAGCCATAGAGTGCCATGAATGGTGACATCTATATAGACATGTGGTATGTAGTATTATAAATGCAGCCACTTGACCCATGCCCTCTGCTGCCCTGCAATGTAGTTCCTTAGGTATCCCTCCACCTATTTATTAACTATTTCAGACTGTCCATCCGTCTGTGGGTGGTAGCTTGTGCTCGGAGTGAATTCCGTGCCACTGAGTCTGAATAACTCTTGCTAAAAATGACTTTAAAATTTTCTATCTCGATCATTTACTATATTCCAAGGTAGCCCATGCAACCTAAATATCTCTCTGAAAAACAAATCGGCAACTTGCACTGCTGTGAAAGTAGCTAAAACCGAGAAAAAGTGTGCAAACTTCGTGAGTCTGTCAACCACTGCATAAATGCAATCCCTACTCTAAGTCTCGGGTAAACCTGTGATGAAATCCATGGATATGCACTCCCACTTCTGATTAGGAATGGGTAGGGGCTACAATAAAGCTGTAGGAAAAGAGTGCTCCTGCTTGTTTTGCTGGCATGTAGGACACTCTCTCACATACCTGAGTACCTCAAATTTGAGTCCTTTCCAAGTAAACCTCTCCCTAATTTTCTTGTAGGTTTTAAAGTAACTTGGGTGACCTGTCATAGGGGCGTCATGAAAGGCTCTCAGTATCCTCTTTTTCAGAGAGGATCCTAGCACAAGAAAAATCTTCCCTTTATAAATGATGAGGTCATTCACAAGGGTGTACATGTCATCTACAACTGTACCATCAATGAGCTCGGAAGCCCACTTATCCTTAGCATACTCAACTACAATCAAATCTCTCCAATCATTTGTAACCTCACCTAGAGAGCACAAGTAAGGCCTCCTAGAAAGGGCATCAACGACCACATTCTTCTTACCCTTGACATAGGCTATGTCAAAATCATATGCCTACAATTTGCTAACCCACTTTTGTTGCCGATCGTTGAGGTCATGTCGACTTAGGAAATGTTTCAAACTGTTATGATATGTCTTCACTAAAAATTTGCTATCCACCAAATACTGTTTGAATTTAGCCAAGGAATGCATGATGGCTAGCATTTCCTTATCATAAATGATGTAACCCCTCTCTGGACCCCGAAGTTTCCTATTCTCAAAAGTGATTGGGTGCTTATCTTGCATCAAGATAGCACCAATGCCTTCTCTTGAGGCATCACATTGTAGCTCAAACGGTCGTGTGAAATCTAGAATAACAAGTATCGGACACGAGCCCATCAACTATTTGAACTTCTCAAAACACTGTTGTGCTCCTCGAGTCCAAACAAATGCCCCTTTTTTCATCAAATCCGTAAGTGGAGCTGCTTGTTGTGCAAAGCCCTTGACGAAGCGACAGTAGAAACCACATAACCCAAAGAATCCCTTACGCTATGTGCGATTCGTGGGAGGAGGCTAGTCAACTATAGCCTTCACCTTCTCGGGATCCATCTTGACTCCATTGACATTGACGATATGCCCCAAGTACAAAAACTCTCTCATGCCGAAGTCACATTTTGATTCCTTGGTGAATAGAGATTCACTCTCCAATGTGCCCAACATTGAATCCAAATGTGCTAGATGATCATCCCAAGTCTTGTTGAAGACTAGTATATCATCAAAGAAGACGAGGATTGTCTTCCTCAACTGATCTCCGAAGACCCTGTTCATACATGATTGAAAGGTGGTTGTAGCATTGGTTAGGCCGAAAGGCATAACTAGAAACTCATAGTGGCCGTAATGGCAACGAAACGCTATCTTCTCCACATCCTCCTCTCTAACCCGAATTTAGTGATAGTCAGATCAAAGATCTATCTTGGAAAAGAAACATGCTTTGTGCAACTCATCAATCAACTCATCAATCTACAAAATTGGGTACTTGTTCTTAATAGTCTTCTTATTCAATGCTCTATAGCCGATACACATCCATAAAGTGCCATCTTTTCTCTTCACCAGGACAACGGAAGACGCAAAGGGACTTTTACTTGGTCTAATATGACTCATTTGTAGGAGTTCCTTTATCGTCTTCTTGATCTCATCCTTCATCCTCTTGGGATGCTTGTAGGGAGTGATAATGCCCAACTTAGCACCATCTTCAAGCTCTATAATGTGCTTAGACCCTTTGGCAGGTGGTCTCCCATGAGGTAAACTCTCAAACACCTTACTGTGTTTGTCTCTCAATGCTTGTATGTTGGGTGGATACTCATGCTTCTGTTGCTCCACCTGTGATGGAAAGGTATAACACTCTGCAGCCCACTCAACTTGATCATTCCTAATTAATCTCTCCATTCTCTTGAGTGAGATAACTCTAAGACTCCCATCTGACATACCCCTTAATACATGTTTCTTGCCATGGACCTCAAATTTCATCTCCATAGCTCGCAAGTTGAAAGTAAACTCATCAATAGCATGAAGCCACTTCATGCCAACTACAACATCCAACTCTCCCATGCTAACCACATAAAAATATTCCTGGAGCGTATAGTTGTTCAACTGCAATGTGAGATTTTGAAATCATTTGGTTACATTTGAGAGTAAACCCATCAGCTACTCTCACATTTAATCCCTCGAACTCCTCGGCCTTGAGTCCATGACTAGCAACCAAGCCCTCATCTATAAAATTGTGAGTAGCTCTTGTGTCAAGCAATGTAACCACACGCTGCCCACTCAAGACTCCTCTAATCCTGAAGGATCCTTCTCTCTAAATGCTTGACCCCTCTAATGCATTGTCTTCATCATTTTCTTCTTGATCAGCTTGCTGGTCTGAATTTTCTGAGTCTGATTTATCAGCATAATAATACTCCATCTGATTTGCTTTACCCTGAGAAGAGCACTTATGACCATGTTCACAAGGCCCTTTGCATTTGAAGCATAGTTTTTGTTTTCTCAAGTCTTTGATGGTCTCATCACTAAGTCTTTGAGGCGGTTTCCTTTGCTGATCAGAAAATTTATTTGGTGCCTTATCTTTAGAAAAGGGAAATGATTTTGATGGAAACTTGCTTTTTGGGGCAGCAAGCTCCATATCTTGTGCCTTCTTCATAGCGTCCTGCAATGAAGGTTGATCAAAAGCCTTGATCCAAGCACATAAGGGTTCTAGGAGACCCTCATTGAAAAGTACCACTAATCTCCTCTTTGATATACTAGTAACCATCACTGATAACCATCGGAACTGTGAGATATAGGCCTCTAATGATCCAACTTGCTTAAGTTGTGCAAGTTCTCAAAAGAAAACCTCCAGATCTCTCCTATCAAATCATTCGATGAGTTTGTTAGTGAACTCATTATAAGACATGATTGACCTGTGTCCCAATGTCACTAATCTGTGGTACCACCACTCGTGAGCTATGCAATCAAGATGTAGTGTGGCAAACCTAATTGCCTCTTCCTCAGGCATGGGCCTCAAGAAAATGAAGTTATCTAAATTATGAACCCAAGCCTGCATTGTACAACAATGGCCACCATCAAAATGCTCCAATGTGATTTTGCTCAGTGCCTATTGGAGATCCTTGGTACCTTGTGGCGCTTTAGTCTCTAGCCTACTAGCTGCCACTGCCTTCTGTCTCCTCTGGTTTAGGAACTGGTCAATTGCCAACATGTTCCTAATGTCGGGAGGAAGTGAAATATACTCTATATGGTTTTCCCTAACCTCATCGACCATGGTCATTGGCTAATCAGGACACTATTCCTGACAATCTTGAGCCTCAACCCTGCATGTAAAAGTAGGTTGCAAGGGCCTAGATGTGGAGTTGTGTGAAATCCTTGGCCTGTCCTCAAGCTGTGTATTAGAACTACTAGGATTATCAGGACATGTTGTATGACGAGGTGTAGGGACCTAGTTCATCTTATGTAATAACTTAGCCAACATATCCATCATAGCATCAAATTTTTGCTCTTCTAGCATCTGGGCTAATGGAACCAGCATGCCCTTTGTATCTTTTTGCCATTGCACCTGCAACACTTTCACTATCATTGGATAGACTCCTTGGTATCTCTAGAGAATTATGGATACCTAAAACTCCTGAAATAGTTTCACCCTTCGGCAGCTTTGGAGGTTGGCATGACCATCAACCCCTGTGATAAGTTTGTTCTTTCTCACTCATGAATTAACTGCATAGGATGGCAGGATATTTTGTGCTCTGATACCACTATTATGTCCCCTTAGGGTTTCAAAACTGATTTTTGTGTTTTTGTTTGAATTCTGATTTTTTGTTTTTGGGTGTCGAAAGTGGTGCCAAAATTTGAAAGAAATTGCATAAAACAATAATGGAAAGGAAATTGCATAAAATATTGAAAACCCAGTAATCTTTATTTATTTTGAAACACATTTGTGACATACCCATTTGCTAATTTAGATTGCTACAGGTCTGATTTATTAAAAACAATAGATTGACGACACAAAACCCTAGGCGCCTATCTCAGTTTTGACTTCTCCACTCTGAAACTTGTTGCAGATTTATTGGATGACCTAGACACCTCCATATCAATGATTTTCAACCCTCAAAATAAATCGGTTTACTCCTAGACTCCCACGTGCTTCTTCCCTAGGTTGTACGACTTGCTTGGCTCACACATGCCTCATTAATTGCCCCTTTTTTCTATTGAAGACGTTTAGTTTCTTGTGCAGATATGTATGCCAAGATTTGGTGAGGAACCAATATCAATTTGCAAGCTCAAACCCCTCCTGGTGTCTCCTACATAGTACGGCTTGCTGGTGCTAGGTAGGAATTGGGTAATTGTTGGAAAGGTCCTCTGTCTTATTCAAACTTGTTGATGCAAACTGTAAATATTGAAAAAAAATGCTAAGTAAATCTATGAATGCTCAGATTGATGGTCTCTATGTGAATCCATTCAAACTAGAACCCTTAGACAGTCTCTCATGCTTGTAGATCCTATCCCAATCGAGGGTTTCCATCCCCAAATCAGCTTGAAACTTCATACTTTACAACCTTGTGCTCAATTTTCTGTTTGTAAATGATAAACTTGGATGAAGAGAATGATGATCTTTTCTCTCTTTATACCTTCTCCAAATCCAATGCCTAAGTTAGGGTTTTTCCTTTTCAATAATAAAATATTAATATCTCTCCATCTCAAAATCCCATGCCAACTTGGCTTTGCACAATAATTTAATAGTTTATCTTTGTCTTTAAAAGCACCCCCATCACTTAAATATTAATAAAGTGACTTTAATGCATTCTTTTAATAAAGTCACTTTATTACTTTATTAATGGCCAAGTTATAAAGTACTTTATCAAAGTAACTTTATAACATTAAATTAATAAGTTACTTTAATAATAGAATATCATTAAAGTAACGTGACTTAATAATTCAATAACTCTTGGCAAAAGTCTAGCAATAATCCCTCGAGAGTGTCCTATCACCATTACCAACTGTAGGTGTGCTGTCACAGAGCCTGATATTACTTACTATAAATAGCAAGTATTAATGGTGAACTCCTAAAATGCCTTCGAATGACCAATCGAATGGTAGATCACTGAGCTGAATAAGCCGGAATGAAACATCACACCTACCGAAGAGCTTGAATCTCCCCAATGGGTCCTTTAAACGTCTCGCTAGCCTATGAGAACCATAGTTATTGGCTAACCCAACTCCCCAAACCACTAGCTAGAAAGGGGACATTACGATATTGGCCATTTATTCTAATAGTGACGAATTTGTTCACTGTAGCTAAAGATAGTAAATTTTAGGTGTAAAAAACCAAAATTTCAAAATTTTCCCTAGAGTATGTGATAGAGCAGATTTAGGAAATATCACTACTATTGTTGACACATTAGGTTAGTCTTTTTTTGGCTTTTTTTCTTTACACTTACAAATTGCATTAGTGACACATCAATCAGACTGGCTTAGTCATTCATAATTGAGGATTAAATACTATGAAAACTCAAAGCAGGTTGACTAGGAAACTTAAACAAGTTGGCCAAGCAACTTGAGATGGAGACTAGGAGAGAGAAAGTGAAGTGTTTTTGATTCAGTCGAACTGCTTTTGATTTGATGTTATCAAAATGTATTCATGTAAATAAATTAATTTATGATATTATAAATAATTATGGGATGGCCTTCAATGTCATCATCTTTTTTTTTTCGACTAAGGATATCCTTCCTAGCGACTATCTTGAAATTATCCTCGTTTGTATTGAAAATGTTCTTATGGTTTTAGTGTGAAGGCCTAGTTTAGGCTACAATAATGCTTTTTCCTTGGTTGGGCAAATGCAGGCAATTGGGACATATAGATGTCCCTAGTCAAATCACCATTGAGAAAGGAAAATTTCTAATTTCTAATTTCTATTTGGTGAACCACCCAGTTATAATTAGCAGCAAGAGCAAGCACAATCTAAACAGCATCCATCATAGCAATAGAGGAAAAAGTTTCACTATCTTACCTTATTGATGTGAGAAGCCTGTATCCACCCAAGCAAGTGATATATGTGTTATAATTTGCACATTAGTTGCATAAATGTCCTATAGACCCACTTGTAGTTGACCAAGATCCTATCTTTACAAAGGACGCATAGCTTTCATGTACCATTTGTTAATAAATCACACTCTTCTTTATTAGTGAATCATACATTGTCTAGTCACATAGTTTTTGTGCAATTTGCTTAGAGACAATCAGGGTGTTCTTCATAGTATGAGCAATTGTGATGCAACCTCCCATAGAATTGCAAAAGGGAATGACCTTTTGAAGGGAAGTTATGACAAATTAATGACCCTTTCTTAGCTTGTCTTGTTTAGAAACTCTTAGGTAGAGGTTAGTTGGATTCTTTGAGCTAGGACTTTGTATAATTGTCGAAATAAATTATCTCAATCAATGATAACTAGGATTGACATATTTTTCTTGATGAGGCATCTTGTAACATTCGCATACACCATTTGGTATTTGTAATGTCCCCACTAGGAATTTTTTTTTGAAATATGTGATTTTTTTTGTATTTTTTTATTATAAAAGTGACTGAAAATAAATTGAAAAGAACTACAGAAGGAAATTTTGAAATTTGAAATTAACCCTAGGTGAAGCATAGAATATAAATCTAATTAATTTATTTTTTGGATTAATTGCTAACTGAAAATAATGGTAAGTGACTGGGTTAGTGTAGTGCCCCACCCCAATCTGAGTTTGGACTTTTGATTTTTCTTGATATTTTTTAGTTTGACATATGAGGCATTTTGTCAAATAGTTTGCATTTCACATTGATTGAACTCAGCAACATATATTGAATGATTTCAATTTGGAAACTCATACATTGCAGCAACAGTAGTATAGACTCTTTTCAAATGTGTTTCAGGTAAATAACAAATGCAACTACAGATCAGTTCTAACTCTTCCAAGGTATCATTTTAGTTGCTATGTTCACATAGTACAAATGCTTTGAACACTGAACGATATAACTGTATTTCTGAGCATTAATATTATCAGGACTAACAACTCCAAAATTGAAAATACATTCTGTAGTAACAAATGCCAATTTGCCTGAGATATCACAGATGGTAGAACAACAACATACAATAATATTTCAGTCTGAAATACAAAGGGTATGTATCACAACTCAAACCTGGAAGTTATCATGCCCAACATGTAACAAAGATTGTAATAGCAATGGCGGCAACTGTATGAGCAACTCTGCACTTTATAAACCCTCACGACTCACTGCCATGTTCCCACGTCCGCCAATAAACTATGTTTACAGCTACAGATATGATGGTGCTAGGGTTTGAGTGTTACACTCTCTTCATTGGCAGCAACTAGCTTCCCTAGTGCACTGATGGAAACATACAAAGGTCTGCAGTCATCTTATGTCTCCTGCAACTCACACATTCCCCTGGTGAATAAACCGCAACCTCCCAGCAGTAAGCTAACACCTCCAAACTAAATATGCACTGGTTGTACAATGTTATTCCTCAATACCCTATGCCCAGTTGTAGTGTGAAGACTCCAAATAATATATATAAATCACCACGGCTAATAATGCAAACCCTAGTTATGGCATCCAACTTGCCTTCACATTAGCAGAAATAAAAACCACAACAAAGCTACAACAACCATATTTTGCTGGAGATTTCCACAGCCAGGTTACCCTTGGAATCTCATGCCAGAACCTTTAAAGATTAGTGTTTATCATCAACAGTATAAATATCTCAATACCCCCAACCAGCAGCAAACTAATCTTCAAAACCTATGCCTAGCTTGAGATATGGAGGGCACAAACTGAAATAAGAAGATATCACGATCAACTATGAACTTTCCTTTGAGTTTGGCGTGCAACATAGACTTGCAAACTCTCAAATTTGAGCAATAAACTTGAACTCCAAACTGAATTAGACATTGAATTATAATCAAGAAAACCCCTAAATCCTTCCTGTGAATCTTCTAAACAATCTTTAAAGCACAATGCACAACCCTTGAAATGGAATTGTCTACAATAGGCTTGGGAGATCTTTCACTCCTGCATCATGCTGTTCCTCCTAAGGGATATCGTCTTCAAAAAGCTATGGCTTTCACAACCAGCAAACCCTTGCTTCAGCTCTTCTCAAATCTGTGCAAACAAGAATGAATGAAAAAGCATTAAGTATGCTTTTTATACTTTCCCAAAAGTCCATGTCCCACTTGGCCATTTAATGCTTTTAAATTATATTTGCTTTTGATGGTCATTTAAATATTTCAACTCATAAAGTTGAGGGGTCAAAAAATTAAAATAATAATGCTTTATGCAAGTGTCTCATAACACCTTTAAACCTTGTATAACACCATTTTATAAAGTCATCCATAATAGTTAATATTATTAAAGTTAAACTGGATTCACTTCAATAATATAAATTAAATCATTAACTCCTTGATAAATACCAATATCAACTCATGGGAGTAATCCATCAACTTTCCAAATATAGGCATGATAGCAGGTGACCGTTCCATGAATTACTATAAATAGTAAGTATGAGCAACACATCCAAGTGACTAACTAAAAATAGTAAGTGTGGGTCAAAATGCCTTGAATGGCCTCTGAAAGGCACACCACAAATAAGCTGGGACATTGAGCCGAAGAGTACTGAAATAAGCACCAAAATCCTTGTTGAAGCGCCATAGATCACCCTCAAAGGGGTCCCCTAAACACCATGTTAGCCTACGGGGACCATAGTCACAAGCTAACCACAAATCCTCTCCACTGGCTAGGAAGGGGACATTACAGTTAGTAGCGATCAGTAATTGATACAAGTGATAAAAAACTGAATTTTATTATCCACTTATTTCCTAATCTTAACAGTGATGACAACGAATATTAGTGATATTTTTAACTTAAATAACAGGTGAGTAATCTTTGTATTATAACTCATAAACAATCACAGTTGTCAATAAGCAGTCAGCATAGTCTAACTAAACCAACAAATTTCACAATTATCACCAAGGTATGTAGATCACAAATCATGCAAAATATCCTTTTGGAATAACAATTTAAATTCAGATCACAATGTAATATAGTATCATAATATGAATAATATGCAGCCTAATTTTAGATCTGACTCATTAAATCAGCTGCACAATCATATCTAATTATTGGAATTAATATAAATTGATCCATCTGATCCAAATTGATACAAACAGTCAGCAATATAATCAAGGAATTGCGGTGCAACAGTGAGACAACGTACCCAAACAACAGTGACAAATAATATAAACCAACTGGATTACAGAAAAGAGAAATAGAATATGCAATTAAATATATTTCAAAACCAAGTCGACCAGTTATAACTTATAACAGATCACAGCATGTGTGTTGCTTGCAATTTGAAATATAATACCAGTAGCGTATTTGATAGATGCTCATACAATTTGAAGCCAGCTAGCTTAGGACATGGTGTTTGTTGGCGTTTAAATTAGCACCTCTGGAGTGCTAATTGTAAACGTTCAACTATTACAAATGTTTTGCAACACTTCTTCATTATTTAAAGAGGAGAAGTCCCTCTTTGCGCTAGCAATTGCGTCATCGAGATCGACCTAGATTGAGAAAACTATCTTGAGAGGCCTTCAAACATCTGACAGCATATGGAGTTCCAAAAAGAAGGGCGCCTTTCCTTGGGAAGGGCACTTTTTCCACATTGATCTTTACTTCGACAGCCATTTCTTGGTATCTTCGTCAACTGCCTCTTTTCGCTCTGTTGATAACTGCTAGTGATCAACTCATCAGATGATCTTGCTGTTTGTTTCATTGTCGAGCCAACAAGCGAACGCGAAGGATGACTGCCTTGGATGATTCAACAGGCTGCACTTGACCTTTAAGAATCAAGGGTGCCCCTGTTTGAAAAAGGCTCTTTTTTAGCATTGTGAACTGATCTCTCCTTCGTAATGTTTCCAGAGTTAGTCAAATTTTGACCTTTTCTGGAAACGAGAATCCCCTTTGTCGAACAACATCATTTTCGACATTTTTCGCCATGGTTGCATTTTTGAAGCTTTTGAAGCTTAGCTTTCAACACTTGGTACTGGCCAATCTGCTATAAATGGCTGTGGAACTCCTAACTTTGTTCCTGAAAAACAAAAATAGACCCACCAAAGTAAAACATGTCTTTTGATGATTATGACTGGACCAATGTGATCATGAAGTCAGTTAATCCTATCAAAATCATTTTCAATCATTTCTGGGAAGGTCCTATTTTCAGGGGTTACCTTGCAAATATGGGCGTAAAACCCTAATTCTCAAATTTTTCAGAATTTTGCACGTGTTCCTTGACAGAAACCCACAAAGACCCTATGTTTGGTTTGACCTAAAACAGACTTTTGATGGCATTTTAACAAGATTTAGCTCAATTTATACAGAATGCCAAAAAAATATTTTGGGTACAACAGTGTTGAAATTAACAAGATTGGCTATGGGGAACAATTCACCCCACAGTTAATCAAGTCTAATTATTTGCCACAAAATTATATCTAACCAGATGAAGGAATTGAAGCTTTTCATCCTCAATCAACTCAATAATCTCAGAGGGTTTTCATCCTCTGGATCACGACACCAAGGGGTTTTTTCCTTGAGAGCTTGAATTTGAAAATTTGTTTGAAAATTAATGATATAATGGATGCTAAAGGAGGGCACTATCTTTTTCCTTTATAGGCATTACAATTTGGGCTCTTAATTTAATTTTTCCTCCAAAATAAAAATAAATAAATAAAAAAAATTTACTTTTTAATAAAAAAATACATAAGCCAAAAAGTTCTCATTTAGATGGCCTAAAAAGTAACACTAAAATTTCCCAAATAAAGTAATAATTGGGCCCCCAAAAATAGCTAGAGTCATCAACCTTTAGAAGGGGACATGATAGACCATCCCCCCCAAAATTTCTTGTCTTCAAGCAATTGCAAATTTGGATGCTCAAGTATTCTTGCATCCTCCCATGTGGCATCTTTTGTTGGAAGATTCTTCCATTGCATTAAGTACTCAATAGTGCTCCTTTTCCTCAACTTCTTCTTATGGATGTCAATGATGGCCTTCGAAATCAAGACTAACTTCCACTCATCATCCAAGGGAGTTAACTCCATCGAAGGGATGAAGTGTCGGCCAAGTGCCCTTTTGAGGCATGAAACATGAAAAGCAATATGAATCTTGTTGGGTTCTGGAAGGTTCAACTTATGGGTGACCTCTTCTACCTTCCTCATGATCTTGTATGGTTCATTGAACTTGGGCTTGATCTTGTTAGATCCCTTCTCCTTGATAGAAGACCGCTTGTACGATTGTAAGATTTGTTGGAAATATTGTCATTAATGTCAAAGGGAATATAGGAAATAGATGTTATCATTGATGTCAAAGGACAAGTCCAAGATTAGGAGATGGCTAAATTATTGTGCAAGTCTTGTCCCAAATTTATGGCACCATTATCGAGATATCGTTGAGCAAGGAGGAGATAATCAATTTGCAAAAATGATGGTTTATTTTCTACATGGGCTGACCCATGTCTTGCACCTTTTGGAGGAGGTTAAAAATGCAAAATAAAATTAGAAAAATTGGGACGACCCCCTCATAGAGTTGCCCCATTTGTGAGTGTTTAAAATTGCAAATAAAATTATTTTGAAAGAGGGCCGACCCCCCTTGAATGGTGTGCCCACCTTGGGCATGCAAAATTTAAAATGAATAAAACATATTTAATGATATTGGGCTGACCCCCTTTGGAGGAGTCGCCTTGTGATGTCACCATTTTCAGAGTGATCATTGTTGGCAAGAGACACTACACATGTCATCTGGTGTTATCATTGATGGCAACCGTAGTCAGTGATTCGATCCACACGTCATCATTTGATCATACCGGAAGTCAGATCGAGGTTTTGTGATTAACTGTCAAGCAAGAACAGAGCATCCGACATAATTATGTTCATCGATTCACATGCAATTTTCTGTTATCATTTTGAGTTGTGGATCTCAACGAAGGTTGTTTGGTGTATGATCTCTGTTGTTCTTCAATCTTAGAGCCTCGTATCGATCTGTGTGCAAGTTAGGAGATGCGGTTGATTAATTTTCTGTTCAATAGTGCATGAAGGCCAACTAAGTGAATGTAGCCGTTGCAGATATTTGAGGAGTAATTGTTTAAGTGTTTTTGTGTTTGAGCATGTTGATTTGGGTCCTCACTATGTTGTGGCCGACTTTGGTTGGTGCGCATTGAAATTTAATTATGGATTGAGCCGACAGTTTGTAAATATTTCATATTTTGTTGGAGACGACATATAGTGATTAAATCTTTAGTTACGGATATATATAAGTGATCAATTATATCATTTTGATATATGTACGAAGTGTCTTGATGTATGTTGCGAATATCAGAAGGGTTGTAGAGCGATTATGCATAGTTTCACTTGTTCATAAAAGGATTTTTGTGATGTGAGTTAAAGCAGACATAGCAGAAGAGCAGAGAAGGTCAAGAAATCGATTTATGTGCTTAATCAAAACTATTCTCAAGCATTTGTAGATGCTATTTCATAGTTCACCACTTCAGTTGTCTTTTGACATTGATTGTAAGGCAGCAAGCCTTTCTTTTTTTGAGTAGTGAGCTCTAGGCAGTGTGCCTGAATGCAAGTGCATTCCCATTTTGTAAACATCTTTTTGAGTATCTCAAATAATATTGTGGATTGACCTCACCGTGGTTTTTCCCCTAACAAGGTTTCCATGTAAAAAATCCTTGTGTTATGGTGTTATGGTTGTTTGCTTTATGTTCATGCTTACTTCTTTTGGTTGAATGTTATAAGTGCTTTAAAGATCAGATTAGTAAAGTTAAAAATTGCAGAATACTGATTCACCCCCCCCTCTTAGTGTTCCTTGATTCCAACAATTGGTATCAGAGCCTAGTTCCTTAGAAGAAGTTTAAAAGCTTGGGGAAGATCCGGGAAAGTAATTCAATGGATTTAAGCAGTCTTCAACAACAACTTTTGGTGGCCCTAGATGATCTTGATCAATCCAAATCTGAAGTTCGAGATTTACAGGCAAGTCTCAAGAATGCTGAGAAGTTCATTCAATCATTGAAAGATAAAATCAATAAGTCAAGGGAGAAGAGAAGGGAACTCTGTGATCAGATCAACCAGAAAGAGAGTAAAAGCATTGAAGATAAACAATTGAGTCAAGCCCTAAAGGAAAAGACAGAAGAGTTTGAAAAGCTTACCAGAGATAATGTTGTCCTAAAGCATGAGATGGAATCTATTATGATGAGGATGACCAAGGAGATTGAAGACAGAAAGAAGAATGAAGAGAAGCTTGCTTAGTCCTTGAAGGAAAAATCTGAAGAGTGTAGTCGAATTACTGATGGATTCAATCAGTTGGAGCTTGAATTGGAACAATCCAGAAATAATGAAGAAGAGCTTGAAAAGCAAATTGTTGATCTTAGAGATGAACTTGCTACTACAAATGAATTCAAGGAGAAGTTCAAGATTAGCTCAGCCAAGCTTGATGAACTAATTAAAAGTCAGAGGATTGAAGGTGACAAGTGAGGTCTTGGATATGAGGAAGGAGAAAGTTCCAAATCTGGACAAAGGAGATTCAGGCAAGAAAATCAAATGAACAAAGCTGGAAGGTATCCGGTACGACAACCTAATGCTCAAAGGTTCAATGGTTGCTATTTTGTTTGTAGTAAATTTGGTCATATGGCTACTCAATGTAGAAGTAGAATGAATTCAAGTGGTCCATCATTTTCTAGTCAGTGTTTCAATTACAATAAGTATGGTCATAAGACAAATGAATGCAAAAATGTGATGAACAACTTTTATAGAGATGTCAGATGTTATACATGCAATAGATTTGGCCATATTGCTAACATGTGCAAATCAAGAGAAAATCAATGGAACAATTGGTTTGGACAAAGAAATGTGGTGTGCTACAATTGCAACAAATCTGATCATATTGCTAGATTCTGTAGAAGCAGAAAGGGTCCGGTAAATCAAAGGAAAAACATGCAGAAGGATGAAAAGGGGAAAGGAAAGGTTACTATAGATGAGATTAGGAAGCAAATGAAGAAGATATGGGTGAAGAAGAGTCCCCCTATTCCAGGAAATGATTCCACACCTAGTAATTCCTCCGAGAATTAGTTTTAGGCCTCTGGCCTAGGGGGAGTTCTCAAAAAAATTCTTCAAACCCCCTGCCGGTTGTTGGTACCGGAATGTGGATGAGTGTAGTGATTGCATTGATGATCTACAGATGCTGTTGAAACAGTTGGAGAGAGTATTTATGCTGAGTTAAAGGTCTGCAGAAGAGTTATCTTTCACAGAGTATGGAATAGGGTATCCAGATGAGTTAGGGAAAAAACATTTATTGTGACAAAAAGGTTAGGTGTGCAAATGATAAAAGGTCATTTGTATTCTTCATTTGTCACTTTGCACTTTGAGAAGAAGTTTGGAGAGCTGTGAAGCCAACTTTGGCGAAGATTCAAGTGTGAAGGTGATTCGGCGATCAAACCCCAATCTAGCAAAAAGGTATTTATCGGGAAAACTTGTGAACTTGTGAATTTGTGAGAATGGCCGCTCTGTTGGTAGTTGATATCAAGGATAGACCCCATCCGAAATTCAAGTGGCATCCTTTCAAATTTGTTGAGACTGCCCTTAGGTGCATTTTCGTCAGTTCTGTACGTCTTGCATATTGAAGACATTAGGGAATACATTCATGCAAATATTGAGGAGTTAGGAAGCTCACAATTGTTGAATTTGTACTCAAATCATATAGTTGGAGAAGATTTCAAGGTAAAGCCCGAATTCAAAACCCTAGAGGAGAAGAAATTCATGTAGATTGTAAAATTTCCCGTGTTTGAAGAAAACGAGTTGGTCTAGTGTATTTTGAGCCAAGTTCATGCTGAGTTTATGTGGTTGAGTCAACCTTTTAAGATTACAAAAGAAGCCATAAGCGCTGTTACAGGTTTAAATTCCTCAGATGGGTTGCCGATCTTGAAGTCTGTGAAGAATCAAACCGTTACTGATGCAACCAGTTTAGTGTTTGATAAAAGAGCTATGACAATTGAAGATATTATTGAAGTGGATGTCAAATTTGCATCTATGGTCATTGGTTACAAGATCTATCATTCCAGCCGGGATAAGTCTGTATCCGGTACAACTATCTATGCAGCTTATCACATGGTGAAGGAGAATGCAGAGTATGATCTATGTGAGTTACTTAGAAGCCAGTTAATGGAGAATCTTGGTAAGATCAAGAAAGATAAGAAGAATTCCTTCAAATATGGTAATCTGCTGTTGTGTTTATTCTTTTACTTTATGAATGAAGTTCTGGGATTTGGAAAAGTTCAATGGCAAGGTAATAAGCCTGTAGTTGTTCAAATTAGAGATATCTTGCACAAAGTTGGTGATAGTAAAGCCAGGAAAACTGCAATCTGGGGTTATTTCAAGAGTTTTCAGAATGAGATGCAAGCAAGAGAAAGAATTCCTACTTCTATTGAGGAGAAGTATAAGGACACAATTTGTTTTATGGTTGAAATTGATCAATGCTTGATGGAAGTTGTAGATCCTAGAACGGTTTGGATTATGCTAATGGGCTATGAAGTTGAGGAGAACATCTTGGAACTATATGCACAACATTTGTTGAGTAAACCCCGAGATCCGATAGAAGAGAGGTTTGGAACCTATGAAGAAAAAGATATGCAAGTACATGAGCAATTGAAGAAGCCAATGATAGTCCAGAGAGTAAGGAAGGAAATGGAAGCCTTTGCAGAGAGCATGGGTATATCTGCAGAAGTTGTGAGAGAAGCTAGAAGAAAGAGAGAAGAAGCTGAAGTAGGAGAGTTAGTTAGAACTGGATCTGCCAGTCCGACAACATCCTCTACCCGAACTAGATCTACAAGAAGCTCTACTCTCTCATCTGGTCTTGCAAAGAAGTCAAGTCCTGTGAAAGCTCAAACCAAGTCGTCCGAGAGAGAAGGAAAAAGGAAGACGGACAAGAGCACAAGAGTTTATGTTGTTGTTTTACTTGAATAATTTCAATATGACTCTTATTGAAATAATGTCTGCGTTACCCAAAAGTCTATATGAAGTTTTAGAAATGAGAAGAGTAAGTGCAAGGACAAAAGAAGAGCAAATGAGAGAACGAATACTTGCTGATCTGTGTCTGGTGATGTCATTAGAAGAAATGAAGCAAAAAGGGATTTTAAGTGCAAAACAAGGGTGAACACACTGATGACTGGACAGACTGAAGAAGTTGCAAAGGATATTGAGAAAATCCTCAAGGAAATTTTGTTAAAGAATAGATACAATGTTGTTTCTGAAGAAGTGCATGATGAAGATGTTTCATTTGGTCCAGTAGCAAAAGAGGGAAAAGAAGATACATTTGAAGACATTCTAAATCCTCTTGACATGCATGATGCTGAAATTCCTCTGGAGACTGAAGCTCCTAAAGTAGTGTCAGTTGAAGAAAAAGAGATTCCTGAAGCCATGCAAGAATCAGTGACTGAAGTAAAGAAGGATGAAGTGAAGGAGATTCCCATGGAAGCAAGAGACACTACTAAGGTAGTGAAGGAGTTTTTAGAAAAGCAACATGAAGAGTTTGATCCTAAATTGATTATAGGTCCTATCAATTTGGCTACTTTGTCTCCCATTGAGAAACTAAAAGTTGCATCGTTTGCTCAAGCCAAGGCAAGAGAAGAAATTCTGAAATTACAAATTGAAGATAGTGAGTTGTTGAATCTTGCATCCGGTATTCTAGAGAAGATCATGCCTTCATATGTCAAGGATTCATCCGATTCCCCATCCGGTCACCTGAAGAAGCTTGTATATTCTGTAAGTACTCACTTTGAGTCACTTGAGAAGTTAGCTATGGATAAGGTTTAGAAGGAGTTTGATGCTAAAAGGTTCAGTAGGTTGAAAGGGATGATGGTTAATGATAAATCTCTATTAGCTACTTGTGTAAAGAATATCCAAAGTGCTTTGTCTGAAGGTGGTAACATTTATAATTCATTTCTATCTTTATCTAAGTTCATTGAGGACATTGAAAAGAAAATGAAAGAATACAAGAAACAGTTAGCAGATATCACTCAAGCATTCGATCCTCTAACTGTTTCTATTGGAAAGCAAGAAGGTCAAGTCATATCCTTGCTTGACAAGATCAAAAGTTTGAAGCATGAAGAAGGTAAAATGGTTGAAAGGGTTTGTGAGCTTAGAGGAATAATTGGTCCTAAGATGGAAACAATGTTGAGTGCATTGAAGGAAGCACAAGATGCTATGGCGGTCAGTGATCTGGCGAACCTTGAATCAACAGAGATGCAATCTTACTTATTCTGTGGTCACATGACTATCTTGGAGAGTCTCAAGAAGAGTTGGGACACGAGTTTGAACTTGTTGAAGAACAATTTTGTAGATCTATTCAAGTTTATGTAAGTTGAAGAAGCATGTTTGTACATATGCAGTTTGTTCATAGTAGTTTTTTATTTATTTTTGGTATGCGGATTCCTGCCTTTGCCATTGATGTCAAAGGGGGAGATTGTTGGCAAGAGACACTGTCCATGTCATCTGGTGTTGTCATTGATGGCAACCCTAGTTAGTGATTTGATCCACACGTCATCATTTGATCATACCAGAAGTCAGATCGAAGTTTTGTGATTAACTGTCAAGCAAGAACAAAGCATCCGATAGAATTATGTTCATTGATGCACATACAATTTTCTGTTATCATTTTGAGTTGTGGATCTCAGCGAAGGTTGTTTGGTGTATGATCTTTGTTGTTCTTCAATCTTAGAGCCTCGCATCGATCCATGTGCAAGTTAGGAGATCCAGTTGATTAATTTTTTGTTCAACAGTGCATGAAGGCCAACTAAGTGAATGTAGCCGTTGCGGATATTTGAGGAGTAATTGTTTAAATATTTTTGTGTTCGAGCATGTTGATTTGGGTCCTCACTATGTTGTGGCTGACTGTAATGTCCCCTTTTTGGAGGAAGCATTGAAACCTGAATCTTGCATTCAAATTATTTCTCAAGGAGACATTGGAAACGTTAGAGATCAATAAATTCTAGTAATAACATCCAATAAGATCAAGATGATATAAATATTTTGTTCTTGTCCAAAGTTTATTCATTTCCTCCTTATCACTTTATGATTCTAAATCATATATTTAATAAAAACATCAAAGTAGATATCAATCATCTTTCAAGATCCCATAGATGGAATTATGTTATACCACTTATCATCCTTGTGAATGGACAGAGTTATTATTACTTATGAATCTCAATAATTGCCACTAACATCATTATTGCATAATCGCCTATAAAACATACATCTATATACGTATCCACATATAAATATATAATCCATAATCATTACTAATTATTTATATATATATATTTATTTCATATATATATATATACTATAATCATTACTAATTATTTATATTTATATATTTATATATTAACAATCACATTTAAATTTACCTAAACTAGCACACCTCTGATTTCTGACTCAGTTTGCTAACAGTGATTTTAGCATATATCTATCTTAATTCCCCATATGGTAATAATTACTTCCAGCGGTGACGATTTTTCTTTCCTTCTATCCGACTGAATATGAATATGAATAATCCTTAGCAAGATAAGATTTCATATATTCTATTATGCCGGCTGTGTTCTCTTTTAATGCCCCTTTTTTCCTATTTCTCCTTTTAGACTTGCATTGCCCTTACTGTTATTGGACGGCAGGGATATGTCAGTTTTTTCTTCCTTCGATGTCCTCCTCCTTTTTCTTCCACACACTTCTTATCCCATTTATTTCTCTATGTCTCTATGAAGAGACATCCCTTTTCAAGAGATATGCCTTTTCAGAAATACGTGACTTTTGTTAAATTCTTTTGTTTACCATTAAATACTTTCGTATATTATTTCACATGGTCTTAATATAAGCGCTGCCTTTTTATATTGAATCGTAGCCTCTTAGTGAATGAAATCACTGCCTTGTAAAATATGTCAATTTCTGTTCTTCGATCCTTACTTGCTGCTCCTTCAAACTTCAGATCGATGCTTTTATATTCAAATATTAATATAGTCCCACGTGAGGTCTTTAGGGTGGTTTCTTATTAATTTATATGGTTATGATATCTGTTCTCATTACAATATGTTCATATACAATGATATCTTAGATTATCATTATTTTATTGTATAATAATAAATTGTCAATATTTATATTATATTCAGCTGTTTATTTCATTATAATTATAATATATTATTTTGTTTCATTTTAATCTTGTATATCTTAATATCCCTTATAATATTTAAATTATTATTATTTGTATATTCTTATATTTACAATTTTATTTGATGTTTGTTTAATTATATATATTTTTAATACTTACTATATCATAATGTTTATGATATTTAAATTATTACTTGTTTAGATTATATTATAATTATAATATTATCCCAGATAATTATAATTGTAATAATAATATTTAAATTGAGATTGCCTATATTTCCATTTTGATATTTATTTGATTTTGCTATTTGTACTTCAGTGTTATTTTGGTGCTACGATTTTGGGGACATGACACTGACTTTGTTTGGTGCGCATTGAAATTTAATTATGGATTGAGCCGACAGTTTGTAAATATTTCATATTTTGTTGGAGCCGACATATAGCGATTAAATCTTTAGTTGCGGATATATATAAGTGATCGATTATATCATTTTGATATATGTACGAAGTGTCTTGATGTATGTTGCAAATGTCAGAAGGGTTGTAGAGCGATTATGCACAGTTTCACTTGTGCATAAAAGGATTTTTGTGATGCAAGTTAAAACAGACAGAGCAGAAGAGCAGAATCAGAAATAAGGTCAAGAAATCGATTTATGTGCTTAACCAGAACTATTCTCAGGCATTGTAGATGCTATTTCATAGTTCACCACTTTAGTTGTCTTTTGACATTGATTGTAAGGCAGTAAGCCTTTCTGGTTTTGAGCAGTGAACTTTAGGCAGTGTGCCTGAATGCAACATTCCCATTTTGTAAACATTTTTTTGAGTATACTTAGATAATATTGTGGATTGACCTCCACCATGGTTCTTCCCCTAACAGGGTTTCCACGTAAAAAATCTTTGTGTTATGGTGTTATGGTTGTTTGCTTTATGTTCATGCTTACTTCTTTTGGTTGAATGTTATAAGTGCTTTAAAGATCAAATTAGTAAAGTTAAAATTGCAGATAACTGATTCACCCCCCCTCTCAATGTTCCTTGATTCCAACAATCACCTGTCAAGAAGTTGATTAGCCTATTAGCCATTCCCGTAGGCTAATCTAGTTGGATAGGGAATGATTTGCTGCAATTGGTCATATTTTTTATATAATTGGCCAATGGAGATAAAGAGAATAATATTAAATTAATTATTTATAAAGTTATCTAAATAAATTAAATCATAAAGATAACTTTATTTTGATTAATTTAATTAAAGTGACTTAAATAAAATAATTAAATATTATAAAGTCACTTTATTAAATATTTTAAAGTGACTTAAGTGAAAAATAAAGTAATATTATAAAGTCACTTTAGAAAATATTAAAGTATTTTTCTAGAAGATTCAATTGGGCCTTTAAAAGGAGTTGAGTGCAAGTCATTTGGCTTATTGTGGATTTGATAAATTTGAGCTTTCTCTATCTTAAGTTGGGTATTTAGTTGCAGCCAACTCTGAGGACGAAAACCCTTGGAAAATTGTAGGTTGGATGAAAACCCAATCCTACTTGTGAGGTGGATTCATCCAAGATTCACTATTGGGCATATTTGCAAGTTTTACGATCTTTTGCAGCTTCAACCAGCTAGGGTTTGAAAATTTATTTGCAAGTTGAAGATTGAAGTTGCAGATTTGAGCTTATTGAATCATATTTTCATGAGATTTGGGGCAGCTAGGGTTTGTACATGCTGGAGCAGAATTTTACTAAGCTGGCTGCTAGGGTTTGAGACCCATTTTGAAGGTGTTTTGCAGATTTTGGGGTTTTAAAGAATTTTTATGCATTTTTCAGCTTGGGCAACTTGATCTAGGGACTTTTTGGCATCATTTGAAGGTGGTTTCAGAATTTTTGGAGGTCTCTAATTTTATATGAATTTTCCTCTATTTTAGGTGACTAGGATTTTGAGCAAATTGAAGATTTAAGTTTCAGATTTCATTATTTTAATTTTAGATTGCTGGAGCTAAGGTTTGGAGACTTCAATTGGCATATTTTGGTCTTATTTCAGCCTAGGGTTTCATATTTTCCCTAGCCGATTTGCATTGGAGAAGGTTTGGACATTGTTTACGGCATCAAATTGAGCTTCATTTCCAGATTTGCTCTGGAGGAGTTGCTGGTCTGAAAATATTCAGAAAATCAGTCCATTTTCCAGTCATTGTCTTCTTCATATCATTGCTATTATTGTCCAATATGACTTCTTTGTAACTGAGTATGTTTGCATTATCAATAAACTCTCTTTTGATGTGAAAATCAGACTTGAATAGTCTGCTGTTGTACTCAGATCAGAACTTTATTAAGTCTGATATAGTTTGCTTTCAAGGAGAAATAAGAAGTAATTAGGGTTCCTTTTTATTGTGTTGCTTTATATAAATGTATGTTATCATTTTATGTCATTGCACATCAAAACATAAGGTATAAATCACAGATAGATATCCAAAAGCATCAGTATACTCAGAAAATCAGTTTGCATGCAAAGTGTTTGAAGATGTTGAGGGCAGTTTTTGAAGTAAGGAAAATAAGAAAATCAATCAAGTATTTAAGCAGATCTACAACAAAGAATCTGAATTAATTAATTATTAGTCTAATTTATTCTCATGCACTTAAAGTTAAACTTAGGATTGTTTTATTTAGTTAACTAAGTGTTTTTCTATGTTAATTGAAGTAAGCTATTATTAGATCATTATGTCTCATCGCATGTGATGTTGACATTTGTCCTTATCTAGTCTCTTTACCATTTAAGGTTGCTCCTATATAACACTCAATCCTCATTGTATTAACTCACTGAGATTTACTCTTTTGTTCTATCAAACTCTCAACGTTTGAGGACTCTTGTTTTCCTTGAAGATTCTCGAGGTTCATTTTGTAAGTATTTTCTTGTTGAGGAATATTGCAATTATTTGTTTGCAGATCTCTTGTGTGGAAGGTGTCTTTTTCATTGTTTGATTCTCTGGCTTGTGATTTTCACAATTCTAACATGGTATTAGAGCCTCCATTTAGCGAACCCCATCTCGATTTATGAGGTTTTATTCTTCAACAAGGGTTACAGGCTTCAGATCTGGAATCCCCTTTGTTTTCTTTTTTTGCAAATTTTGGAGGTGGGCAATTTTTAGGTGCATTTTGGTGCGAAAAGAACCTCACCATTGGATTCAAAGTTGTCAAGAAAGTTAGATTTCCTTTTTATTTTCCTTGATTTGAACTCTTGAGGTCAGATCTATGAGGGTTTGAAGCGGTTGCTTTTTTTTGGATCTAGAGGGTAGCTACGTTTTTGGTTCATTTTGGCACGAAAAGGACCTCATTGTTGGATTCAAGGGGCCAATTTGACGAATTTTGACTATAAATTTTCCCTATTTTAATGTCAAGAGCTTCTGGGGCAATTTTTTTTGTACAGGGGCCTATATGGATTCGTGTGTGCAGGTTTAAAAAAAATAGACTTAAAAAAGGGGTTAAGGTTAGCGTACTTTTTTTATATAAATTTATTTTTTAGAAATTTTTAAAAAGATTATTTTTAAAGGTGTAGGATAAAATGTTTTTGTGGCAGCTTTTTTTTTTGGGGGAGTGGATTTTTTAAATATGGGTACCCATAGGGTACCTTTATCATTGCGGACCCCATACCCTACTACACAACAGGTTCTATTTGCTGACGGTTTTTTAGTTGTTCGGTGGCAACTACCTTGCCGGTGGTGGACCCATATATGCTGTCTGGTGACAAAACAAAACATCAATGTCGTTTTTCCATTTACTGGCAATTCATCATTTTTTTTGGCATGGATTGGTTTTTCCAGTCAAAATTTTCCAACCGTTGGATTTTTCTCTGGTAGTGCTTTTTTTAGGCGAATCTTCCATAGAATATTTCGACAAGAGACATGTATATTCTGGCAAATCTTTCTGTCCCAGCGATCGGACTTTTTCCAACAAAAGGGAATATTTTGTGGACATTAGCATGACATCATGCTGATGTTAGCGGCACGACATGTTGGTAGGGCCCCTTCTAGCCCCTTTAATGCTCTAAGGGAGTTTTTTTCTTTTGGCCATAACTTGGGCGTACGATATCAAATTTTGGCGAATGAGATATCATCGGAAAGTTTGTTCCATCAACTTTCCAATGGTGTAGGTCTCATCACCTATTTTTGCTATTGGTGCATTCTATAGCCTGTTGAAGTCAAAGGTTTTTTTTCAGTCCCGAACTCATAACTTTTGACCTCTAACTTCAACATGATGAGATTTCTCACCTAGAGAAGATTTCATGTTTATTATCAAGCATTGTGCTGCCCATGCTACTTGTCCTTGATATGATATTTCCATGCTCTTTGCCAAAACAACTCTTGGGGCTCCATTTGAAAGACCTCAAAGTACTACTTCTTTATCATCTAATTTGAATTTTTCGTTCCACCATTTGATTGTTTTGTGTGAATTTCCCAAGAGAATGCAACCAATATAGTCTCAATACCATGTCTGTATCCCTCGGCTAACCCCATAGAAGTCATTGCAGAACTATTGTCTACCCAAAGTGATGTCAAGTCCTTGCATCTTGTTGTCTCAAGGAACAATAAAACCATATGCCACCAAAACATTAAACCCTTTTTGTTTCCAAACCTTTCTTGGATACCAAATCCTCATATATGAAATTATGTGTAGCCCCCCTATCAATCAACACTATAGTTTTTGGCTCATGTAAGGACTCTGCGAACTCTAAAAGGGCGGTGCTTTGGAGCACCAAAAAAGTGTGGCTAGAGTACCTCATGAAATCTCTCACCTATTATTCTCTTTGGAATTGTCTTCCTCAACCTTTGGTTTAGGATCCTTGGATTCTTCATTGGACAGATCTCTATGTGGCGGAATTGTCCTCGATCAAGGTATTGATGCCTAGGTTCCCATGGCTCCTTGCAAGAGAAATACATTTTTTCCTACTAAGCTCATTCTTGGATTCCTCATCCTTGTAAGTTCCCTTTGTAACTTCCTTTGGAGGAGCTTCCATTTGAAATTGTTTCTTTTGGGTTCCAAATGTTGGTGCCCTTGTTTGAAATTTGTTCTTAGAGACTGATGCTTCCAAATTCAAAGCCGTCTTGATAGCTTCTTGTAAAGGCCACAGTTCAAAGGCTCTAACCAAACTCTTGAGTGGTTTGGTCAACCCCTCTATATATAATACTCTTAGTCTCCTTTCTCAAACATTGGAAACCATCACTAAACTCTCCGAAACATTGGTATGTAGCTGTCCACTATCCCATGTTGCTTAAGTTATGCCAATTCTTTGAAGTGAATCTTTGGGTTTGTTTTGTCAAAGTCTCCTTTAGTCTTTTGATGAATTCTTCTAATGTGACAATAGAATTATGCCCATGAGTGTTCATGCCATTGTGTTTCCAATCATGTGCCACACCTTCCAAGTGGAGGGTAGCAAACTTAATTGCATCCTCTTCATAGATAGGGATCAACAAAAAGTAAGTGTCCAACTTTTGCAACCAAGATCTAGTTGAATATTTGTTAGAACTGCCATATGTAGGAATGGTAATCTTACCCAAATGGTGTTAGATGTCTTTGTGGGGAAACTCATGTCGAGGCCTTCCTTTCCTTGGAGCATGCTTCATCTTAAGATCACAATATTTCCCATAAGGTTAAAGCATTTCAAGTTGCTTGACTCAATCCTTTGTATTCCTCATGGTACTTATCTACCTCATTACTTGGTTGATGTTGAAACAGCCCTTCATCAAATGGTTGTTCCTCTTCTCTTTGTAACAACTTTTTCTCAAAAAGTATTGGAAGGAGGGTTGATTGAAACTCTATTATTGGCTGAAAAAATTCCCTCCATTACTTCCCCTATTTTGATTCAAGTTTTGCAATGATTGGGCTAGACTTGTCATAAATCTTTCTATATTTTTTTGATCTCAATTGTTAGTTTCCATCACCATGTATATCTCATCTCTCTTATCTCTATCTCCCATAAATTTTTTCTCTATTTCTGGTGTGTGGCTCTTTCTTCTTTGATAATTATTAATATTTGATTTCCCTTTCATTAATTTGAACGAGGTGAAATCTGCACCCAAAATGTTAGCTTTCCTTGCAAGCTAGCAAGATCTAAGCTCTGATACCAATGAAATTGAAATATCCCACCCAGGTGGAATATAACCAATACAAATTTTCTGCCTTATGTTACATACTTGGGTTTACAATAATGCCAAGAAAGATAGATAATGCAAATACATTTATAATTGCAAATGAGAACTACTGAAATTAATTGCTTGTATTATATATCTTTGTTTTGTTTAGACTAGAAAAGCACAATATATTTAGATAAAATCAGACTTTATCTCCTTGCAACACAAATGTATTCATACCAGTTGTGCACAACAGGTATAATAAAATCTGGAATATGTAACTACGGGCCTGTATATGCTTAAGCAGCAAATCTAGAGCATACACAACAAGCTGGGAAGATCAATATCTCAAAACGCCTAAGCTAGGAAATTCAAGCTTCCACCATATGCTTGTGTGCAAGTTGAATCTTCAACCGTGCTCAATAGAGGGTCCACGTGCTAATGAAAGGATGCACACAGCAGCCAGCAACAAATATATCCAATAATGTATCTTTAATGTCTTTAAAATCTGCACATAGATATTCTTCAAACCCTTGCAAGATAACTGATTTTAATCTCCTTCAATGATGCTTCCTTCAATAATCTGGAATACACATTCAAACCCTTGAGTAAATCCCACTACTATGCAAAATACTGTAGCATACACTATTCACGTGTACTGTAGTGTGGGTACTGTAGTAGCAATAAAACCTCACCAATATGCTCTCTTTTTGACTTGTAGAAAGTAATCCTTCAATGTTGCACGAAAACCTTTCACAAATCTTCTCTTTTATGCTCAGATTAGACTCCTGGATGAAGCCCACACTCAGGCAATAATCTCAGTTGGTCTTTCACACCCTCAAAATTGCACAACCTATGAGACTTTTCGTTCCCAAAAGCTCAACAATGGCAGAAACCCTAGTTGGTTCCTCCTTCAAGCAAGAACTCCAAACACACAAGTTTTTAATCTTCAATCATAATGAAATCCATTTTTTTTTATGCCTTTTTATAACCTGTTAAAGGAGGTTGACCCCTTAAGGGCATTTAAATTGCTTTTCAAATCCACTTTTAGGGTTTTAATAAAAACTATTAATAAATCCTCAAACTTGGGTGCTCAAATCCATTATATAATAAATGTACTTTAAGTGATTTTAATTGAGGGCCATGGCCTCATCAGAAATAAAGTACACTTTTTGACTTTATAATTTAACTTTATATTATTTAATTATCATTAAGTACCTTTAATGATAATTACTCATTAAACATTTAATATTTCGACCATCCAACTGATTAAGAGGTCAACAATGCATCTGAGACTTATCCAGGTGCCTTACTAAATATAGTAACCTTGACTCTCCTACAATGGTGACTTACTATAAATAGTAAGTATGAAGAACTGAGTCAACAAAGGCCAAACTTGAACCCACATTGATCACTGCCAAGAAGGACCCTCAAACCATCTGAGTTAGCCTACGAGGGCCAGTGATAGGCTAAACCGTCAATAAATAAGATCATACTGAAAAGGAGACATTACAGTCCGCCCTCCCTGAAATTGCTTGTCTCCAAGCAATCTCAAGAGCAAAGTAAAACACCAGTCCACTCGATCCCAAGGGTAGAATTGTGTAATGTCCCTAATATCACTAACTAGCTCCTGTAACACCAACACCAGTATAACTGACAGTACTTGCCAAACCAAATCAATCCCAATAGCAGGTGTCACAGGAGTGATAACCTCAAAGGGAAGCAACTTTGAACATTGACAAAGTTTGCTCCCAAAATTTGCACAAGGCAAGTTGTCATAAACACTGTCAAGCACGTGCGCAACTGAACTATGCATCTGAAATAGGTCATGCACATGAGGATCAAATGTAAAGCTATACACACTCCTCACCATGTACACACTCGAAAACTCCTTGGTGAGCTCTGTCTGAAATCTTGATACACTGGAAGGATCCCAAACATTGCGATCAATGCTCATCTCAGGACTAGGGTCAAGAGAGTGATCAAAATCAACCTCAAAGAGCAGATTGTCATATGACAATGTAGCATCTGCCTCAAACAAAGGGTTGGTCACAAACTGAACCATACCTCTAAGTTGATCCCAATCAACAATCTTTGCACCCCTGGAGTACTGGATAAGATCATGCCCAATCTTCTGCATAGATTCCACCTCTACTCTCTCACTCTCCTCACTGATGAGAGAGATAGAGCGCAAACTCCCATCTGTAATCCCCTCAACACATACCTCTTGCCCTGTAACTCAAAACTCATCTCCATCTTGGGCAAGTTGAGGGTGAACTCTCCAATATCCTGGAGCCATTGCATACCCAACACTATATCTATCTCACCCATGTTGAATACGTAAAAGTCAGCCTGTAACTCGTAGTCATTCAACATAAGAGTGAGACTACAAATCCTCCTAATGCAAGTGAGGGTATACCCATCTGCCACACGTACCCGAAATCTAGCAAAGTCATCTGTCTGGAGTCTACACCTGCTGACAAAACCCTCATCAATAAAATTATGTGTGGCTCCAGTGTCAAGCATAGCCATGCATTGTTGTCTGTCAACTGATCCCCTGAACCTGAATGAAGATCCACTTTGTGCACTAGTAGATAATGCCAATGGGGATAGATTGGCATCAGGTCCAAACTTTGTAGAGGCGTTTCCAGCCTTATAATCATCTAAAACAACTTGCTGATTTTTTGAAGCTTGTGTCCCCCTCCTCCGAACAACCTCCTTCTCACACAATGCATCAACAATAACCAAGCCTTGAGTATTTTTCGTTGACAACTCCATAGAACCATCACACACATGTGAAATAGTTGTTGTCTTATGCTGATGCAAAGGAACCTCACTGCTGTTATGAAAATCAGAACTATTAGAGCTTGTATTCTCTGCACATTCCTCATCTTTGAAGCTACCAACTTGCGTGCCAACATTGGTAGATCCTTCCACAACATTTTCTTCATTTTCCATCACATCTACATCATGATTATTCTCAATAGTTTGGCTGCTGTTACAAAATTCAGAATCGTTGTCATTCTTATCTGTAGCATCATCAACAACCAAAACTTCTTTAATTTTTTCCTTATACATCTTCTTGAAATACTCTACCAATCCAATATTTTTTGGGTGCAAGGTGACAACAAAAGTCAAGTAATCATTAAGTGAGTACTGTGCTTTGAAATCACTAGGCATACTCTGATATCCCTCAAAGAGCTAAGGGGCTTCACGTTTATAACTTTCCCTGAGCTTGATGGCATCCTGTTCAATTTCTTCCCTGGATTTCCCTACAATACTATACCAACCCATACTGAAACTGGCTAAAAACTAACGAGTGTTGGTTACTAAAATATCAACTGTGTGAGCTCAATGATTTTTTTAAAATAAACCCCAACAGGATGGCAAGAGACCGCTTTGATACCACTGAAATATCCCACCCAGGTGGAATATAACTAATACAAATTTTCTACCTTACGTTTACATACTTGGGTTTACAATAATGCCAAGAAAGATAGATAATGCAAATACATTTTGTTGGCATTTAAATTCGCACCTCTGGAATGCGTATTTGAAACAGACAGCTATGCACAGATAAACTGCTCTTCAAATTAGGAGGGGAAGCTCCCTCTTGCTGATGGTGTTGAAACAAAGTAAACTAAGAACTAAGTTGCCTATCTTTTTGATCAGCTTAGAGCACAAGGTTTATTAAACACAAACGCCGCAGCTGGGATTTTATGATTTAAGACCTTCAACTACGACTAACTTAAACTAAAGACGTTTCTAACTTCTCAAGTAATAAGTAGAGCAAGAGAAACTAGAAATGAACGAGATTTTCTGACAAAATACTTCAATAAACTCTCTCTCAACAAACATCTATACACTTCAATGCAAGTTGAAATCAAGATCATAAAAGTAGAACATAAATAACGGAAATCTGAGATTTTGGACCAAGGCAAAGGAGGCTCATGATTTTATTACTCAAACTTCTGGAACAAAGCTCACTTCTAACAATGCCTGGAACAAGAAATTGCAGCTAAAGAGGCTTGCAATCTTGCTCTTACACAATAGAAACAACAATCACACTAACTCCTTGTTGGCTAAAGAGGCTCAACAATTTGCTATCACAACACAATTGAACGACACTCGAATAACAAATAGAAGGCACAATAGGCTCAACGTTTTGTTATCACTAGCATGGTTAAAAAAACTAATGAGCAAAGGCTCTTATTTATAGACAAGCAAAGTAGGGAACCCTAAAATCTCCTTGCTTTCACAATTTAGGGCTTGCTCAGCAAGCAAGCTTTATTACTAAATCTAGAAAGAAGATAACATCTAACACCTAAGAAAGCAGAAAAAAGCGGGAAACGCCAACTATTACATTTTATCTTCTTTCTCTTCTCAAAGAATGGATAAGAATTATTCCAAGAATAGAAAGAAAACGGGAAAGAAAGCTTCTAGAAGAAAGCTGCTTTAAAGCTCGATCACATCCGCTAGGAAGTTGGAAATTGTGTCCCGGTTTGGTGCATCTATGCATCAATAGCAAAACACCGCTTTTCTAGAATATCTTCAGCATCTGCAACTGACCTAAGGAAATCTTTGACCTCATTGGCCGCTTTCTCAAACTTTGCTGACATCATCGAGATATGGCCTATCCTTCCATCAACTGGATTGCAACTGCGAACAACACTTTGAAATTGATCCTACACTTCCTCAAGCCTGACGTAGGAACCATCTTCAAGACTGTACTGAGAAGGAATCTCTATGATAAACTCACTGATGAAATGGAGAGCTTCAATCACCCTTTGTCTATAGGCGATAAATTCTTCGGATATCCTTTCATAGGTTTTAACTTTGAAAACATGACGCTCTCTCCAAGCAAGGATTTGTCTCTTGTGTTCTTTTGAAACTGTTGAACTATAAGCTATGTCTAAATCAGCAATGATTATTTCATGCCTTGGTCTTACTTCAGCCAGTGTTTGTTCAAACCCTTGAATACCTTGATGTAGCTCATGAGCGTTTTCTCTCAACTAGAACATCCGTGCCAAGATCTCCCTTCCTCTGACAATGAAACTCTTGATCCACTCTTGAGCTTCTTTCCCACAAATGACCAGCTGTCTCAACTGATGATGATCAACTGGTGTCTCTAAAATTTGGGGCAGCAATTGGGTTGCCTGTGAAGAACCATGGACAAGGTTAGAAATATAAAACCTAAGCTGCCGATTTTCAGCCTTGAGGGCTGCCTTGTCTTCTCCATCCTTAAGCACTCTTTCTTGAAGGTTTTTGGACACAACTCTAAAAAGACTCACATCCGCATGTTTGGTATTTCTACCAAGATTAGCCTTGACCATGACGAAGTCATCCATATTCACCTCATCCCTGTTCTTGTCTTCTTGGGGCAATGTAGTCTCCATGATTATCTCGTTATCAGAATTCCTATCAAAGTGAACTTGCTTCTTTGTTTTCTTCTTAGGAGATTCTTGATAAATGTTATCGAGATCATCAACACTTATTTGATATGAAGGCCTTCTTCTTATCCTTCCCAATGAGTTCTCAAGCCAAGAGACAGTAGTATCTTTACTAACTTCCCTAGGAGGTGCAATTTCAATCTCTTCATCTTCAATATCAAGGTCGATGTGAATCGGTGAAGACCCTGTCAAAGGTACAAAACCATGTGTTGAAGGCGGCTCCTCTGCTTCTTTCTGAGGTACGGGCTCGTCAAGAGGAGCTTCTAAATCAACTGTAGGCTGCTCCTGTATGACTATGCTTGAGAAGTCTAACCTTCTTCTTACATTTTTACTTGATCTACTACCTTTGACTCTTTCATGAGACTAACTTTTACCCTTCCCTTTTGACTGTGCTCTGGAGGAAGAGGGAATTGCCCTTGGCAGCTCTGCTACTGGAATGGAGTTTTTTTTCTTAAGGATTAGGAAAACCTTGCTATGCTCAAGGACTTGTCTTGTCCTGTCTTCAATGGAGAGTGACTCTTTATTAGCCTAGTTAACTTGTGGAAGGGGCTGATCTTCAATTCGCTTCTGAGTATACATTGGGAGAAGCACATCCTCGTCATCATCTGATAACCCTTCTATGTCTTCATTCAAGCAGTCCTTCATCTGGTGGAGAGTGAGCCTGCTGTAACTACACCTCCACACCTCAAACTCATCTGTACAATTAGCCCAAAAATCTTCAAGGGTGGATATATGATCATAGTTCTTCTCAAGTCGGCCAGCGTAGACACCATGAGGATCAAATGATCA